>JASPKZ010008363.1:0-37500 GCA_030220185.1 Diploptera punctata | reverse complement strand
ACAATTTCATTCCACCATTTCTCCATATTCATCTCATCCACTTCATTTCATTTCATTCATCTGTCCCCGTGATGGTCCGTCAGGCATGGTCAGCCGGCACCCCTATATATATCTCATCCCTCGACCCGACCCTGAGATGGACACGAGTTGAGGATATTTTTTATTTATGGATAGGGAATGGATATTTATGTACAGTACAAAAAAGTTAATATTGCAACACAAATTATGTATTGTTAAAGTAGATGCAGTCCTAATGCAACAACAGGCGTAATGTCAAAGTAATATTGCTAGATCCCAAATAAACAGTGAAAAACTTTGTTGTACCAATTCTATAGAACTGAATGATAATTGCTTCCAATCGATTGAAGATAAATATTTTACCACTTATTGTACTATGTTGAAATCTTAACTTTTAGCACATAAAAAATTGCTCGCTACGTATGAATAACAACTTGTGTATGGGAATGATAAATTAAACGATATGCACTCTTTCTTCCCTTTTTTATAGCAATGAGTTGGGTACTTTAGTGAATGTTTACTTCAAGGGCGAGATTTACTTTGGATACAGTTAAGTAATCGAGTTTTTAACGCGAGGATACGCGGTAAAACGAAGTTGAAAACATCACATTGCTATACACAACAAGACCTGCGCAGAGTCTTTATGCTACAGGAAAATAACCTCCCACTACATGATCTGCTCGCTACACTACATCTTGAAAGTGTTGCAAAGTAAAGTGTAGAGTGTGATATATGAAGACAGGTTAATTCAAACTATCGGTTTTCAAAACAGTCTTGTTTTCGAAAACTTTCTGGGAATAGACTGCAACACATCAATTAAAACATTGTCGAACAATTACTTGTCTTAGGGTTTTTGTGCGTAGAAAAGTTTATTTGTGATATTTATGAAAATGACCATTTTAAAAGTTTTTCAAGCAGAATTAATTCTTAATTTCTGCCATTGGATATTACAAGTGTTGAATAAACTCCTAAATGTATTATATTATAATAAATTATAGCTTTATTTTTCCTGGCAGAGTTAAGGCCTTAAGGCCTTAAGGCCTTGACTACCACTCAACCAGGTTTTAAAAAGAAATACAAAAAATAGTCTTACATCTAAATTACAATATATATATATATATATATATATATATATATATATATATATATGATATGAAAAGAAAAATGAATGCTTGAGTCGGGATTCGAACTCGAGTCTCTAAAGCGTTACTGCTATAAAGTAAATAAATAAAGTAAATATTCTCTTTAAAAATTTGCTTAACTGTTACGTTAGCCGCGAGATGGCAGTTGGAACAATTTCAGCTACCTCTTGTGTGAATTGAGAATACTACATGTATAAGAAAATTGTATGCTTGTATTGGAATTCTTGAGTAGCTCAGTTGGTTAGAGCGCTAAAGGTACAGACTTTAGAGACTCGAGTTCGAATCCCGACTCAAGCATTCATTTTTCTTTTCATATCATATTTGCCTTCATTGCCAAATGTCAAAAATATATTTATAATATCTATATATATATATATATATATATATATATATATATATATATATATATAAATAAACGATTACAAGTTATGAATACAATACAATTAATATTTATAATGTATTTTGATTTACTTTAAATTTAACGAATTAAATATATAATATGTACAATATATATAAAAAACGAGGAAAAGATTAATGACATAGTATAAAATTAAATAAATAGAGAAAAAATAATTATTAGACAATAGGTAACTGTATAAGCGTGACTTAAAGGTGCCTAGTGTGCGGCAACCCCTGATATCTTGAGGAAGGAGATTCCAGGAGCGGGCAGAGGCTACTGTGAAGGAAGTAGAATAGGAGGAAGTGTTGTGAAGAGGAATTGTTAGCAGACTGCTATCTTGTGACCTAGTGTCAATATTGTGGTAAGAGGATAACTTCTCAAATCTGGACGCCAGGTAAATAGGAATGTAGGAATTCAGAAGCTTGAAAAGTAGTGAAAGAGAGTGCAATTTACGTCTGTCAGTAAGACGGAGCTAAGAGAGGTTATTAAAGTGTTCGGAAATATGGTCATTACGGCTGATATTGAAAATGAATCGAACGCAAGCATTATGAACACGCTACAGTCTCTGCGACAAGTCATAGTTTAGATCATTATATGTAATGTCACAATAATCGAAAGATGCTGTTTTAATAAACTGACGGTGATATTATGTGACATGACGATTGTATAAAATAATTAAACATAACAAAGGAATATAATCGGATCGCAGTTTTTTTGCACTATGTGAGAGAGGGAAATGGAATGAAGACTATATGCCGCCCATAACATGCTACTGCATGGTACGTGCCGCAATGCTGCAGGACACATTTCCAGAGTTGTTATTTCTTAAGTCGTTCCTATTAGCTCGGTTGATTCAAGTATGTATAAAATAACATGATTTTTTTTTTAAATTTTATAAATCAGTTGGATACAATGTTTTTAAGTCTCACCTCATAAAGTTCCACGTTACACAATACCGGTTTCAATGGTCATTTTGCCTTCATCTTCAATCAAACTCCAACTGTTGAAATTTTATCGTTACCATCATCTTTCGAACTGCATTTTGTCATGGCAGTTAGGAAGATGATGATAACCGCAACATTTCAACAGTTAGACTGAAAATGAAGGCAAAATGGCATTTGAAACTGGAGTCGTGTAAAACGGAACTTTATTAGGTGAGATGTAAAAATATTTTACCCAACTCATTTATAAATAGAAAATTACCTCATAGTGTTACTTCCCACTGTTATTTTGATTAAATTATATTTTACATTGAATTATACTTCTAGTCCTGACATGTATTATAAATGGCCTTCGATGTATTTGTATAAATATTGAATTCTGTGATTTTTCTATAATATTAATCATCTATATCTGAAACAATAATTTAATATTTTATGTTGTTACGTCGTCATAAAAAATGAAGACATCTTAGAAGAATTACACATGGAACCATTGGAAAACAAAATTTCTGATTATAAGTCAAGATGGATACAACGTGTTCATCGAATGGAGGATCACGGGATACCCAAGCAAATGTTAAGCTATCTCCATGCAGGAAGAAAAAATCATGAACGTCCACTCAAAAGACTTTTGTATGGTGTTTCTATTGAAGCCGAAACAGGTCAACAAATGGCCTAAATTCGTGAATGGAGCAGGATTTTCTATTGCCTAAATAATAAAATTAAAGTTAATAAATAATTTTGTATTTTAATATTCTTCTTTATATTTAAATTTAACTTTAACTAAAAATCTAAATAGTTCATAGTTAGTTAATATCAACAAAAAAAAACTTAATAATAGTGAAAATATTTTACTAGATGAAGATGTTCTTAATAATGCTTTTAAAATTATCTTAACTCATTGTTGTGAAATTCTAAATATTTCTATTCAATTTTAAATAATATATATTTTTTATATGCCATATATGAAAGTAAACTAAATTGTGATTGGAATTAAAAACTCTTATCTTTATTATATGACCAATCGGATTTGTCCTAATATTTAATATAAATATTTCCAATATCAATTTAAAAAAATCATGTGACGCATAATGTATTTATAATACTACTACTACTTGCGCCCTGGGTACTTTTTGAACCTTGGTAACGAATATTTCAAAACCACGCGATCAGCTACCATTTTGCGTCCTGGGGACTTTTTGAACCCTGCACCAAATTACCCAGCTTACTACTACCATATTGCGCTGGCGTGTTTTGATTTACTACCTTGTGTGTGTGTGTGTGTGTGTGTGTAGCATAGAGTTCATAACTATCAGTAGTATTTAAAATCCTTTGTCCGGGCCCATGAGAGGCAAAGATTGATTTATCCTTCCTATCCAAATTCATAAACATTAATCAACAGTAAGTCTTAAAACACACTGTAGTAATTTATGATGTTTAGTTAACCTGAATATATTATTATTAACCATGAAAGCTAGACGGGAAAAAGGAGCTCATATGACTTTTGAGCAAGCTTATGTACAGGAATATGCAAGACAGCTGTAGCGTAGCTAACATAGAGTAATTAAACATTGATTCTTACAAAAAAAAAATGATATTTAATATTAAATTGCACGTCTGAATGAAAAATGAAATTAAAGAAAATAGGCCTACATGACTTGATCATTCAAGAATTAAAAGACAAATAATAATTAATACCAAAAATAACATACTCACACAATCAACCTCTCAGACATACTTTTAGTCCTTGCCAGGGTGCCTTACCCTGGCCTGCCGGACCAAAACCAAAATACGCAGCTCCCGTCCTCCAGACGACAAAGCAGTGTTCCAACCAAAATCTGCGCACGCACGCACGCACGCACACACACACACAGTTGTTCCCGGGATTGTGGAAACACTTGGTCTTGCATATTTTGTGGTGGTATCCATGCACTGCTTTTGAGTTTACTAGGTGTCGGAGTTCTTGATTGGTGTTGGTCCAGGATCTGTTTGTCATGGCTTCTGTTGTATAAAAGTCCAGCCATATCTCCTGTCTCTTCTTCTCTCTTTCATGTAGTAGTTTATTTGAGCTGTCTGTGGATGGTAACCTCATACGCAGTTCTTCTGTGAAGAAGGGATCCCTGGCGAGTTCGTATGCTAGACTCGACTTTGTGTGTTTTGAGACACCTAAGGCGGCTTTCAAGAAGCGTGATTTGACTGCTTCCAAAATTATTAGATCTCTTGGACTCAGCTTCTCCCAAATGAGGTCTATTCCATAGGTTGCGAGGGGAACAATTTTTGAGTTGAACAAGACCATGGCCGTTTTTAGTGACAGTCTGGATATTGCTTTGATATCAAACATGGCTCTTGTGGAAGCTGCTGTAAGGGATTTTATATGTATTTTAAATGACCTGACAGTGGTTTGCAACGTCAGTCCCAGATATTTGAAGCTATTAACTGTCACTAGAGGTTCTATTCCTAGGTAGATTCTGTCTTCCGCAGCTTCTTGACCTCCGTTGCGGAATGCCATTTGTACGGTGTTTCCTGAGTTTATTTCCATTTTGTTTTCCTGTGCCCATTTATAATGTTGGTTGATTGCTCTTGCAGGTCTTGTATGAAGTTCGATCCGATGACCATGTCGTCTGCATATATGTAGATCTTGACTTCCTCCGTCTCCTGTCTAATCATTTGTATAACATTGTGTGTGGCGATATTGAAGAGTAGGGGATTCAGTGGGCCCCCCTGTATTGCCCCGTTGGTTTATGCTATTGTTTTCGATGTGATTACGTCGTCTGTGATCTGGATGAAGTTGGCTGTCAGCATGTTGTGTATCAACGCTGTGAGTTTATCTTTTCATTTCATTGATTCCAGCTTCGAGATTAGTATCCGTCTGTTTAATTTATTGAAAGCCTTTGTGTAGTCAACGTGGAATTTTCCACGGGGATGCCTTAGTGCGTCATATATATCATTGATAAGGTTGTTGGTTGCGTGTACTCCTGCCTTTTCGGAAACCGAATTGTTCTTCCCGGATCTTGTGTTGTTTGTGATGTCTTGTGAGTATTTTCAAAGTGCATTTTTCCAGGGCAATTCCTCTGTAGGAATTCGGATTCAACTGGTCGTCTTTCTCCTTAAATAGCATTTTGATTGTCGAGAACCTCCATATTACTGATATGTTGCCCTTTTATAGGCATAGATTTAACATATCTGTGATTGCTTGGAATAGTAGGTTTGAAGTCTTTGAGCTGTTCATTACACATTCCATCTGTACCTGGTGCCTCTTTGTTTTTCAGAGACATTATTGTCTCGTGCACCTCTTCCATCGTGAAGGGTTCGCTTCTGCTAGGCATGTCTCCATTGTGATCGGTTTATATGCGGTGGTGGTTTTATCTATGTTGAGAATGCTGCTGAAATGTTCTTCCCAAACTGTTATGTTAATTTTCCCACTGTTCTGAGCTTTTCGTGGTCTCAATGCTATGTATGGATCCTTTCTGGCTTCCTGCACCATTTTGGTTGCTTCGTGTTCCACGTATTCTTTGCGTTTGATTTTCAGGAGGTTTTTGCAATCTTGTCTGATTAGGTCTTCCCTACAGGAGGAGAGCGCCTGAATCTCGTTAAGGGAAACATGGGCTTGCAAGACAAAAAAAGTCTGATTCGGCAGTAGGATCTTATGTCCTCTAGGCTTTTGCTGGATTTTGCCGCATGTATAGCGCCTGGAGGGTGGTCTTTCTTTTTCCATAACATTCTTTGTCGAACGATTTTTGCGCTCTTCTTTTGGGATTGTACACCAGAACAGACTGGATCGTTTTTTACAGTGTGATGGCAGCCAATTCGATGTTGCTTTCTTTAATGTGGTTTTCGAATTCTGTCCACTTAGGATTATGACATGTTATAATTTATTTATTACGTATCAATGTTTTGTTCTGAATGGAAGCAAGAATAGCTCTTCAGATAAAATTTTATAATGTCTCCGATTCTAGGATTGTGAAAAGTTTCATTTTATACTTGAAATGAAAATAATCAACATTGTGAATAAGAAGAAATTATTTTAAATATAGACTATATGGTGAAGAATATTACCACCGGAATTAACTTGATCTTCTTGGAACTCAAGACTTGGAATAAATCTGAATTACTTCTTTTTTTTTTAACAAACAATTTTTTATGAAGCATCTCCTGTATACCAACTTCCGACCCCAGAGAAGAGAACCCAGCTCTACCACAATTTATCTAAACTAATCCTGATCCAAATCTAAACCCAACCAGGAATCCTTGGGACTTAAGTCCTACATCAAAATATTGAATTCTGTGTTTTTTCCTTAATATTTAATCATCTATTTTGGAAAATTAAGTTATTATTTTACAGTGTAGAATAACCTCTGGCCTAGCTGTGGCAGTGTGTGTAATTTACAACATGTTAGGGGCAAAGTGTTCATTTATGAAGATAGGTAAACCAGGGGACAGAATGAAGATGTTAAAAGCCCGACAGAGACATCAAAGCAGACAACCTAAAGGATTAAAGTGGGTCGAGAGAGGAGAACGCTTGTAGCCAATATTGTAAAATGACGGCTGGATAATTTATCACCACGTCCTGTAACAACTCACCATCCATCACCACCTCTCCTGCACACACATCTAACGGCCGCGATTGCACCACCAAGCTTAAACTGCTAACCGCAACTCTCTGGGGAAATATATACAATTTTCTCACAAAACATACTTTATTCTCGGGCGGAAATATAACGGTGCTGACCTCGGTGATCCAGGCAATCAGGTGAAACAAATGAATACGTTTTCATCTCATTTTAAACCCATTTGTTTTACTTTTATCGCAAATAGGAATGATATGCACTAATCAATTTAACATAGGCTCATTCTGGAAATATATGCTACTATGCATTACAGGGACTCCTGTCGTCCCAACTCCTTTTGAAAAAACGTTAAACTGAACATATATAAAACTGTTATTCTCCCTGTTATATTATACGGATGCGAAATATGGACTCTTACTTTAAGGGAGGAAAGGAGATTATGGATATTTTTGAAAATAAAGTTTTTAGGAAAATTTTTGAACCACAGAGAGATGAACAGCCAGGTGAATGGAGAAGACTACATAACAGTGATCTTTATAGGAAACTACATATAATGACAGTTATACGTCGTTGACTACGATGGGCAGGACGTGACGCACAAAAGGGGAATGAATGAGGTGCATGGGAGTTTCTTGTAGAAAAAGCAAAAGGAAAACGCCTAGTTGGTAGACCAAGAATGAGGTGGGGGAATAAAATTAACCGTGGTTTAAGGGAAGTAGATTATACAGGGAATGATTGGAAAACATCTCAGGGTATGGGTGTATAGAGATCTTATGTACGCGCGACCATGAACCTACGGGTTCGATAGTGCCAGTGAGTTAGTTTTTATTTATAGTCGTAATGCTGTTTTCATTTGTTACTATAAAGTGAGTGACTTAGTCGTCTCGGTGGATGCGGGGCTAGCGCGCACGGTTGTCCCTACTGGGATCACAAGTTCAAATCCTGGCGTTACCGGAGTGGTATTGGTGGTGAGCCACATTGAGATTTTTGGGTTTTATCGGTGTTCTTCCGTTTCCCAAATTTCATTCGTCTTAATGTTGTGTTGTCTCGGAATTAAGCTGATCACTAACTAAGGGAGGCCTCTATGCCCTTATCTACTAAAAAATGTATGTACACCTGTGAGATCGAAAGTTTAAAATCCCTTTTCCGACGGGTCTGCTATTGTAAGTTCCGGGCGGCGTGGGGCATAAAAAGCACATGTAAGGTGAGAGGTTAAACTACGACGGAGAGACAGATAACTTAAAATAAGACACCATTTATTTAGACGTAGTGTGGATCCCAAAAATCCAATCAACCAGGTTTGACAAAAAATCCTAATCTTCTTTATTTCTTTCACGATATTGCACTCTATAAACACATATAATTTTCTACTATAAGAGTTAATTAAAAAAATAGTTATCTCAAAGTATTTTCTACACACTCTCTGACGTCTTCATTAATAGAAATTTCTTTATTGGGAGTCAAAAAACGCTGATTACCTTTTGAGTAACGATTGATCCTCGCTATCTCCGTCCGGTCTTATATAACTGGAGAAAATGTTTAGACATTTTTAGAGGCCGCGACCAATAGTAAAATCGCGAAATCCCAGAAAACACGCCAGAAGAGATCGCTAGCGATTTGTAAACATGAGTCAGGATCCGAATCCAAATTCTCTTTAACTTATAAGGAGAGATTCGTGACTTGTCGTCTCCACCCTCGAAATTAAAAGGTGGTCATACTATATATATACACACTATTCTTTCCTTCTGGATTTCTTCGTGTTGAGACTTGAAAGTAGTGTTGAAGTTCCTTAGAACGGGTTACTGGTTCGACGCTAATGAGTCCAGTGGTAGGGCTGCTACCTTTTAGTCTCTGGACAGACATTAGTATACCGCATTTACTCAGTACTCGATGGAACAGTTATACCGCCGTGACTCGGTTCTCAGAGCCTTGTTTGTGAAAACGGGCTGTACCACGAGAAGGTGAGGATGATTAATATAAATTTGGAATAAGAATATCAGAAAATACAAAATTAAACACCATATTGTTTGCAGATGACCAAATAATAATTGAAAATTTAGATGATAATCTGCAGAAAGGTCTGTATGAACTTAACAAAATTACAGAAGAATATGGATTAAAGATATCTACAGAAAAGGCAAAAATTATGGCATTTCAAGGTGTAGATCCTGTCAGAAGTAAAATTGTACTGGACAATAAAATTTTGGAGCAGGTGAATAATTTTACATATCTAGGATGCAATATCTCATATGAAGAAGAAAAGGATGTAAATGCAAAAATATCTAAATTTTTAAGAATTTTAGGGTTAATAAATTCTATCTTCAAGCCACAGTTAGTCCAAAAGCATTCAAGACTGAAAGTGTATAAAACACTGGCTCTTCTAACTCTTTTGTATGGTAGCGAAGTATGGACGTTGAAACAGAAGGATATACAGAGACTTAGATCTGCTGAAATGAGATATCTTCGGAGGACTGCAGGATACACACTACTAGATCACAAAAAAAATGAAGACATCTTAGAAGAATTACACATGGAATCTTTAGAAAACAAAATTTCTGATTATAAGTCAAGATGGATGCAACATGTTCATCGAATGGAAGATCACAGAATACCCAAACAAATGTTAAGATATCAACCTGCAGGAAGAAGAAGACCAGGACGTCCACTCAAAAGACTTCTGGATGGTGTTTCTCTTGAGGCCGAAACAGGTCAACAAATGGCCTAAATTCGTGAATGTACTATGATGATGATGGTATATACACTATTAAAAAAAATAGAGAAATGCATGTTTAAACCAAAACCCGAGAATGAATATTTGAAACAATCTAATGTTTGATCTTTTTGTAATAAATTGAAGATTTATGTCAAATTAGAATAGGCATTCAAACAATAGTTTCTTTTACAGTATTAGCAATACGAACAAGTTATCATTTGTAACAGAAAACAAAGTGGAAATTTGAGATTTACAATTCTTGGAATCAATGTTTCAATGGTTATTTCAACACTCAGTACTTAGTGTGTCCTCCGTGAACCTGAATTTCACCTACGAGGCATGCTTCGCAGAAGCCTCCTTACATAAACTTGTGAGATTCTCTCCCATTCCTCGGTGAGCGCATGTGAAAGTTCTTCAAGGTTCTGAGGTACAGCAGGACGCTTACGAACAAGTTTTTCCAACTTATCCCACATATGCTCGATTGGATTAAGGCTCGGACTACATGCAGGCCAGTCCATCACCCGAATTTGACATTCTTGCAGGAAATTTTTGGTAGTCTGTGCTATATGACATCTAGCATTATCTTGCATTAGAAGAAAATTAGGGTCCATACCATAAGACAAGGGTACAACATGTTGGAGGATAATGCCATTAATGTAAACATCAGCATTCATGCGCTGTGGGACAACCACAAGCTCTGTCCGATACTCAACAGTAATCCCAGCCCAAACCATAACCGAACCACCTCCAAATATGCCACGTTCAATAATTGTGGCTGCATCAAAACGTTCACCAGGACATCTCCATACACGTGTACGACCATCATAACCTGTTAGACGAAATCTTTATTCGTCCGTGAATAAAACACTCTTCCATTGGCGGAGCTGCCAGTTGACATGATTCTGGGCAAATCGCAGCCGGGCGTTTTTGTGCTGACGTGTTAAACGAGGGGCTTTAACCCTTAAATTGGCAAAACACAAATTTCTTCTGTTAGTTATTTGAATGTGGCGGATCGCAGTGTAAACGGAATCTTGTGTAACTGTTATTATTAGGTATATTGTATAATTAGACACACATTTATGTGGTTTATTTTTGTTTGTTTTCTTCTGATTTATTTATAATATTAAATTAATTGAACCAACTGATGTATCCAAAAGGATACATTACGAATTTAAGGGTTAAAAGGGATTCTAGACCTTAACCTTGCATTTCTCAGTCCATTTCTTACAGTCTGATCAGAAATTATCGTCCCAGTTGCTGTGCGTAAATTATTTTGTAGATCTCTGCTGTAGATTTTCTTCTGCGCAAAGCTGATAAGAAATATGTCCTGTACGTCTGTAGTCTTCTTCTTACGACCTTAACCGGGTCTCTTCTGGTATCCATGTGTCTCTCTATATCGCCTCCACAGCCTATGGATGACTGAAGGGCTGACATCAATAATCCTGGAGACATGGCGAATGGAACGACCATCTTCAATCAATGCAACTGCTCGTGCAACTGATGTTTCATTCAGATGTCTCATTGCTCTGCATTAGCTTCAGGGAACACAAAAATAACAATTCCCTACCACAGATTATTCTTCAAACCTGTTTTTAAAAAATAAATCAATACGAACTCACTTTGGTTTCAGCAACTCTTGGAATTTCACTAACATATTCAGAGAAAAATTAATAAAACCAAGAAGATCTTCAATCTGATTTCAATACTTGAACTCAAAACATCTGACTCTCAAAAATTAAATTGTTACAATATTTATTTTATGGCTTTAGTTTAAATATGTGTTCCTCTCATTATTTTGAGTAGTGTATATATATATATATATATATATATATATATATATATATATATATATACTAGCTAATACCCGGCGTGCGCTGCTACACCTAAATAAATGATAATGTGTTTTTGCATTGTTCAATAAGTAAAAGGAAAAATAAATATACATTTATATCGTTATTATTTTTAGATATCCCTTGCTGATTACCCTATGTTGCCCGGGAATCTACGCATCCCGATGTACTTGACATAAATGAGCTGAAAGACAAAAAATCGTTGTTTTGAGATATCCATAAAAGAATACCCGCCGTGCGCTGCTATGCTTGCCCGGGAATCTACTTATCCCGATCTTCTTGGCATCAATGAAAGACAAAAATGGTTATTGTGAGTTATCCTTAAAAGATAAACATATGCAGTCGCGGAATTTTCTGTAGAGTTTTTAAGATATTTAATTCTGTGTACAATAATTTTGTGTATTTGTTATGGTATAGGCAGCGTAAGCCATTTAAGCTTACAAAAAGCGACATTGTTTCACGTTTTTTCACTTATAACCTTCCCGGGAATATCTTGGACATTTTGCAAAAAGCCCCATGACAATCGGATGAATGGTATGGCAGCACATGCTTGCCCGGGAATCTACTTATCCCGATCTCCTTGGCATCAATGAAACACAAAAGTGACTATTGTGTGTTATCTGTAAAAGGTAAACATATGCTGTGGCGGACTTTTTTTTTAGAGTTTTTTGAGATATTCAATTCTGTGTACACTAATGTTGTGTATTTGTTATGGTTTAGGCAGCGTAAACCATTTAAGGGTAAAAAGGGACTTTTTCACGTTTTTCGCTACAAAGGGCGTTTTTTAAGGGTGTAGGAGTTGAGTATCTCTACTCTCTCATAGCCTATGTTCATCCCGGGAATATCCTTAACATTTTGCAAAAGAACCCATCGCAATCGGATCAACGGTATGGCCGCGCATAAAGTACGAACAAACAAACAACCAAACATTCATTTTTTATATAGCCAATTAGATATATGTCTGTCTATATAGTGAATGTATGTCTGTCTGTTAGTTTGTCCTTTATCCGATTGTGATAGGGATTTTTGCAAAATGTTCACGAGTTTCCCGAGAAGGTTTTAGGCTGTAAGAGAGTTCTAATACTCAACCTCTTCACCCCTAAAATCACCCTTTGTAGTGAAAAACGTGAAAAAGTAGCTTTTTGGACGCTTGAATGGTTTACGCTGCCTAAACCATAACAAATACATCAAATTAATTTACACAGAAATGGATATCTCAAAAAACTCTAGAAAAAATTTCTTCGACAGCATATGCTTATATTTTACGGATAACTCACAATATCCATTTTTTTTTCATTGATGCCAAGAAGATTGGAATAAGTAGTTTCCCGGGCAAGCGTAGCAGCGCACGGCGGGCATTCTTTTACGGATAACTCACAATAACGAATTTTGTCTATCAGCTCATTTATGCCAAGAAGATCGGGATAAGTAGATTCTCAGGCAACACCGGATAATCAGCACGGGGTATCTAAAAATAATTACGATATAAATTTATACTTATTTTTCATTTTACTTATTCAACTAAACATAAAAACACATTCATTTTCATTTATTTGGCGTAGCAGCGCACGCTGGATAATAGGTAGTATACGTGTGTGTGTGTGTGTTTGTGAGTGAAAGAGAGATAATGTGTGGATGGGTGTATATATTTTTTTGTCCGGTGAAAGTGTGAAAAAATCTGAAAATTGAATGAAAAGTTGAGATAGAAATAGCCTAAAAAATAAAAATCGAAAACGAAATTTTAACAATATGTAATATTGAAAGATATCTATGAATTGTGAGAGATATAACTTAATAGAATACACTAAGAACTAACAAAAATAATCAACACCAGTTTTCAACTCAAAAAGCTAATCAAAATAGCTCATCCTGAAGTTATGTTTGTCGATTTTGTGTAATATACGTTGTTCCAAAATGCGTAGATTGTTATTAGTGCAAGAATATATAAAAATTCAGTTTACAGTTGGTATCACCAATGCAAAGGTATAAAATGCTGAACCTCTATTGCATTTAAATAAATTTACAGGACAACAAAATACAATTAAAACTCATTCGATTGACCCTGGATTGATATAATGACATATCTAAAGGATTTTAAGGGGAGATGGTATTGAAGACAGAAAAAGTATCTCGTAATCAAATAATTATATCTCTGTTTCTAAATACCTAACCTTATTAACTGTTCTAGTGTTAATTAAGGGTACATACAGCTTTAAAATAATTGTGTTTGTCTTTGGATACCGGTATCTTAAAACATTTCACCTCAATTGTCTTTAATAATTCAAGAAAATTGCATTTTTAAATCAATTGCTACATTTTTATCAGGAACTACTTCTGATAGAATTAAGATTTTTCAGGAATCACTATATGGTATAGTTCCTTGAAAAAACATATATTCATAAACTGGCTTTCATAAAAAATCAGTTTTTAAAATTAAAATTTAGTCATACCCTACATCAAAAATAATACAGGATATTAGTGCAGATTTTTCTGTATAATAAGCAATTGTAGTTAACATTTTACTTCCTTATTACAGAATAAAATATATCTTAATACTAGCTAATACCTGGCGTGCTCTGCTACACCTAAAAATGATAATGTGTTTTTGCATTTAGTTGAATAAGTAAAAGGAAAAATAAATATAAATTCATATCGTTATGTTGTCCACCGCTGTGGTCTCGAGGTAGCGTCCTGCCTTGTCAAGCAGCGGGCCCGGGTTCGATCCCCGGTCGGGGCAGTTTTTCTGCGTGAGGTTTTTATCGGGGTTTTTCCTCATCTGTAAGACAAATGTCTGGAAAACTTTAAGGCCCAAACGGTCCCCGAAATCATATGGCCATCATCATCTTCCTTATCATCATCATCATCATCATCCTTCACCGGCGCGGAAAACAACGGGAAGCAACCACACCTACAATTCCCTAGTAAAGCTGCATGCATAGCATGCTATGCTATGATTGCAGTAAAAGACCTGCCTTCGGGCAGAATTACTATGGATGGATCGTTATGTTTAGATTCCCCGTGCTGATTACTCCGCGTTGCCTGAGAATTTACGCATCTCGATGTACTTGGCATAAATGAGCTGAAAGACAAAATTTATTACTTTGAGTTATGCATAAAAGAATACCCGCCGTGCGCTGCTAAGTTTGCCTGGGAATCTACTTATCCCGATCTTCTTGGAATCAATGAAAGACAAAAATGGTTATTGTGAGTTATCCTTAATAGATAAACATATGCTGTCGCGGACTTTTCTGTAAAGTTTTTTTTTGAGATATTCAATTCTGTGTACAATAATTTTGTGTATTTGTTATGGTTTAGGCAGCGTAAGCCATTTAAGCTTACAATAAAGGCGACATTTGTTTCACGTTTTTTCACTATAGAAGGTGATTTTTAAGGGTGAAGGGCTTGAGAATTTAAACTCTCTTATAACCTATAACCTTCCCAGGGGAATCCTGAACATTTTGTAAAAAGCCCCATGACAATCGGATGAATGGTATGGCAGCACATGCTTGCCCGGGAATCTACTTACCCCAATCTCCTTTGCATCAATGAAAGACAAAAATGGCTATTGCGTGTTATCTGTAAAAAATAAACATAGGCTGTCGCGGACCTTTTTGTAGAGTTTTTTGAGATATTCAATTCTGTTACATTAATGTTGTGTATTTGTTACAGTTTAGGCAGCGTAAAACATTTAAGGGTAAAAAAGGGACTTTTCACATTTTTCACTACAAAGGGTCTTTTTTAAGGGTGTAGGAGTTGAGTATCGCAACTCTCTTATAGCCTATGTTCATCCCGGGCATCTCCTATACATTTTGCAATAAACCCATCACAATTGGGTCAACGATATGGTCGCTCATAAAGTACGAACAAACAAAGAAAGAAACAAACAAACAAACGTTGATTTTTATATATTAAATTATTATGTATGCGGTTACCGAATTTCAACTATTTAAAAACCAATTCAGACAGAATGACTGAAAACACACAGACACAAATAAATAATTAAATAATAAATAAATAAATAAGTAAATAAATAAATAAATACATAAATAAATAAATAAATAAATAAATAAATAAATAAATAAATAAATAAATAAATAAATAAATAAATAAATAAATAAATAAATAAATAAATAAATAAATAAATAAATAAATAAATAATTAAATAAATAAATAAATAAATAAATAAATAAATAAATAAATAAATAAATAAATAAATAAATAAATAAATAAATTCTTTTAAAGGTAAATAGTACGTCCACTGCTACAGTCTTGTGGTAACGTCGTTGGAATGGGCCCGTGCTCGATCGTGGCCGGACATGTTACCTGAGCTAGGTTTATTTCGAGGTTTCATCTAGCTTGTACGACAAATTTCGGGAAAAGTTAAAGCCCAAATAGTCCCTTATATCAATTAGCCATCATAATACTTATCATATTAGCCTTGTTTAGTGTTAGGCCTAATTTGTGTTAATGTTTGTATTGTCTCGGAGGTGGCCCTGGCATTGAGCTTATCGCTCTCCATGTATTTGTTTAGTCAAAAAGCTAGTGAGTGATCCATAGGCCAAAATCATCTTTTGAGAGACCGTGCCACTGTCAGATCCGGGAGATTTGGTGCATGTAAAATTATCAACAGAGACAGGTTTTAACTAAGGGAAAGAAAGGAAGGAAAGCTAAATCCACTCTTAATTAACACAAAACGTTTAGTAATGTCCATTAACTAGAATCAGAGATACAGTAAAATCTCCTTAATTGCGGGGGATATGTTCCGTAAATATGTTGCGAATTCAGAAACCGCGAATATGGAATGATAATTTCTATGGGTATGTAGGGGATACATTCCAAAGTTACAAAATAAAATAAAAAAATATCAAAATAAAATCAATTATTGATAGATTTTGAACAATTTCTGTTAATTATTAGTGTCAGACTTAAGCAAGGGTTTAAAGAACTTAGTAATTTTTTCCTGTTTTGCCGCTTTTAAAAGCTCTTTCAATTCAGATTGATATTCAGCTGTGAATTCAGCGATGAATTTCCTGATTTTGTCTTCGGATTTCTTGATGAATCGTGCAGTTGTTCATTAATATTGAAACAGCGTGATATGGACGCAAACGACTCGCCAACGCGTAAACGGTCAAGCATTTCTATTTTTACTTCAAGCGACAGCACTACTATTTTCAGCTTCAAAACTAATGTTCTTTCCTTCTACTCGACATTATAAATTAGCAACAAAGCAGAAGAGACACGTATTATTCAAACAAAATTATTACAACTAATGACAGGTTGAAACAATAAAATACCGATCTTGGCGAGGGCGGCATTTATCAACGGACATAACGGTAAGTGAAATACTGTGACGATGGCTTTTAACAAACTTTAGGCTTAGTGGCAATAAGGTTTGTTTGACTTTCAAATTAATTTGTCCATTTGGTTTGAATCGCTCTTTGTAAAAGCCGGCTTGGCACGTGTCTGGAGAAAAAGTTGCCGATGCGTTAATAAAGGATACTAATCATTCTGATATACCGACTGGAAACGCGAATAAAGACACTACTATTTTTAGCCGTGAATAAAGGAACTGTGTCGGAATTTTTTAACCCGCGAATAATGAAAACGCGAATAAGGGAACCGTTAATGAGGAGCTTTTATTGTATAATTAACCAACTTAAATGTATTATTATTAGAAGACTATCAGTAGATGATTATTTTAGATTGATACCCTGATGTTATTCTTTAACTAATTCTTCTCATGAGAAGTGAGAATAAATTTGTTATCATTTTCAGTATATTACTTTAGAACTTAACTTTTTTTCCGAACATAATTTTATCATTCCTCACAACCGACGTTTGGTTAGTTAGTCACTCTGTTAGTCTGTTTGTTCTTAAGAATTGTAAATGGAACATAGATGAGCAGTTGGAAATGCACTGGTGTAATTTGACTGCAAGTTGTAACTCATCGATCATTGTAACTGTCAGTACACATCTGATGATCGATTTGTGCGCTTTTCAGCAGCATCCAATTGTGTTTCCCTATTGCACCTTCAGACTTTTTTTGATTTATGAAATACTTTAAACTCCTGTCCATCACAATTGATTATTTAATTTATTTATTTACTTATTTATTGTAATTAGCCTGGTGGAGTTAAGACCATGTTACCTTCTATTCCACTCATTAGGACTAACCTTTGTTACTTGAAAAATAATCAATATTACTATATATTAAATTATTATTTGGCCAAACTTAAAAATAATAAAATAAAGATCTAATAACAATAAACATGGTGATAATTGAAATTAAAACTAATAATAAAACAAAGGAAGATCAGTCCGTATCTACTATACGTGGAAAACAAGGAAAAAATGTAATGGATTAATCTATCGATTATATATACAATACATCATGTTATATTCAAATATTGCTGTACTCAACTTGTCATCCGTATCCAATAGTAAATTCAATTGAAGAGACAATAATATGCCTGAACCAGTATTTGGACTCAGGATTCTAATACTATTAACTACTGCATGCGTATGACAAGCTTGAGTACCATAATTACAATTTACATTCGTAATTAGCTGATATTGCATTGGAATAAAAAAAATCCCAGCACAATGTCTTCTTGGAGGAAGCATTCCTTACTATAATGTGAATAGTGATAACTAAAAAGAGTACACCGAGATTAAAAGTGAGAAAAAAATCATCTCTAACCATAAATGGCTGGGAAGCTGCTATGAACTTGGTGTTTTTGACCAAAAATATCAAGATTTTATAAATTGTAAAAACTGCAAAAATTTAATCTAGAGGATGTGTCCGAGACGTCTAACGCAAAAAATCCGGTCTAAATCCAATATTTTCCGATCGAGTATTCCAAGGCTATTGTCTTGGTGTTATGAAACAAAAATGTCAAAACTTTCGAAACTGTGAAAAATTAAAAACATTTGTATTGAGGGTGTGTCCGGGATTTCTAAATGAAAAAATCCGGTCTAAATCCAAAATTTTCTGATCGAGCATTCCTAGACTATCTGACCAAAAATGAAAACAATTTCCATATTGTAAAAAGTACAAAAATATAGTTTAGATGATTTCTAATGCGAAAAATCCGGTCTACATCCAAAATTTCCCGATTGCGTAATCCAAGGTATGGTCTTGGTGTTTTTGACAAGAAATGCCAACATTTTCGAATTTGTAAACACTGCAAAATATTTACCCTAGAGGGTGTGTCCGGGAGTTCTAATGCAAAAAATCCGCACTAAATTCAAAATTTATTGATCGAGTATTCCACAACTTTAGTCTTTAAGTTTTTGACCAAAAATGTCAACATTTTCGAAACTGTAAAACGTGAAGGGTATTATAGGAATTTCTAAAAAACCGATACAGATATAATATTTTCGGATCGAGTATTCCAAGAGTGTTTGACAAAAAAGTCAACATTTTTTAAAATATAAAAACAACAAAAATTTAGTGTAGAGGGTGTGACAGGGATTTTTGATACAAAAAATTCGGTCTAAATAAAAAAAATTCCATCGAGTATTCTTTGTGTTTTTGACCAAAAATGAGAAAATGTTCGATACTTAAAATAACTGCAAAAATTATTGTGAAGGGCGGTGCCTGTGATTTCTAGTGCAGAAAACAAAACCGCTCATAAATAAAAATTTCCCAATCCGGTACTCTTAGTGGTTTTGACCAAAAGTGTCAACATTTTCGAAATTGTAAAAACAGCAAAATTTTGGTGTAGAGGGTTTGTACGGGATTCCTAATGAAAAAAAGTTTTAAATAAATAATTACCCTATCGAGTATTGCAAATTCTATAGGCCTATACTTTGCGTTTTTGATCAACTAAGTGAAACATTTTCGAAATTGTAAAAACTGCAAAAATTTATTCTAGAGAGTATGTACGTGATATCTGATGTACGAAATCTGGTCTAAATCCAAAACCTCCCATATAGAATATTCCAAGTTTTAATGGTTTTGACGTTTTTATAAAAAATGTCAAAATCTTCCAAAAATTTTAATCTGCAAAATTTTGGCTAGAGTGTGTTTCCGGGATTTTTGAGCAAAACATTTTGCAAAGATCCAAAATTTCCGGATCGAGTATTGCAAGATTTCTAATGAAAAAAAAATAGGTGTAAATAAAAAAATCGCGATTCAATATTCGGAGGCTGTATTCTCGGTGCTTGGACCAAAATTGTCAACATTTAGAAATTGTAAAAATTAAAAAAATCTAGATCCAGGATTTATAATGTATCCAGGATTTATAATGTAAAAGTGTGTCTAAATGAAAAATTTCCGGTTCGAGTATTCCAAATATTCTTGGAGTTACTGACCTAAAAATATACAGATTTTCGAAATTGTAAAAACTGCAAAAAAATATTCTAGAGAAACGTTTCGGGATTTCAAATGTAAAAAATCCGATAAAAATCCAAATTTTCCCGATCGAGTATTCCAAGAATACAGTTTTGACCACACAAGTAAAAATTTTCGAAAATGTATGAATGCAAGGCTGTGTTCAGGGTTTGTAATGTAAAAAAAATCAGGCTTAAAACCAGATCTTTTTGCATTATAAATCCCGGACACAGTCTCCAGATATTAATTTTGCAGTTTTTGAATTTTAGAAAATGTTGACATTTTTCGGAAAAACATTAAGACTATAACCTTGGAAAATTCAATTTTGAAATGTTGGATTTAGACCGGAATTTTTGCATTATAAGTCCCGGACACAGTTTCTAGATTGTAATTTTTCAGTTTTTGATTTTTCGAAAATTTTGACATTTTCTGGAAAAACAGTAATACCTTGGAAAATACAATTTTGAAATTTTGAAATTTGATTTAGACCGGATTTTTTGCATTATAAATCCCTAACACAGTCTCTAGATGGTAATTTTGCAGTTTCTGATTTTTCGGAAATTTTGACATTTTTCGGGCTATAACCTTGGAAAACTCAATATTCAAATTTTGGACATAGGCCGGATTTTTTGCATAATAAATCCCAAACACAGTCTGTAAATAGTAATTTTTTGAATTTTCGAACATTTTGACATTTTTCGGAAAAAAGCAAGACCTTGGAAAACTCAAATTTGAAATTTTGGATTTAGACCGGATTTTTTGCATTATAAATCCCGGACACAGTCTCTAGATAATAATTTTGCAGTTTTTAAATTTTCGAAAATTTTGACATATTCTGGAAAAACAGTAACACCTTAAAAAATTCAATTTTGAAATTTTGGATTTAGACCGGTTTTTGCATTATAAATCCCGGACACAGTCTCTAGATAGTAATTTTGCAGTTTTTTAATTTTCGAAAATTTTGACATTTTCTGGAAAAAGAGTAACACATTGGAAAATTTAATTTTGAAATTTTGGATTTAGACCGGATATTTTTCATTACAAATCCCGGACACAGTCTGTTGATAGTAATTTTGCAGTTTTTGAATTTTCGGAAATTTTTACATTTTCTGGAAAAAGAATAACACATTGGAAAATTTAATTTTGAAATTTTGGATTTAGACCGGATATTTTTCATTACAAATCCCGGACACAGTCTGTTGATAGTAATTTTGCAGTTTTTGAATTTTCGAAAAATTTGACACTTTCTGGAAAAGCAGTAACACCATGGAAAATTCAATTTTCAAATTTTGGATTTAGACCGGATTTTTTGCATTGTAAATCTCGGACACAGTCTTTACATAGTTATTTGGCAATTTTTGAATTTCCGAAATTTTTTTTTTAGAAAATCAATAAGACTAAAACCTTGGAAAACCAAATTTTTAAATTTCAGATTTAGACTGGATTTCTTGCATTATAAATCCCTAACAGTCTCTAGATAGTAATTTTGCAGTTTTTGAATTTTCGAAAATTTTGACATTTTCTTGAAAATTCAATTTTGATATTTTGGATTTAGACCGGATTTTTTTTGCATTATAAATCCCGGACACAGTCTTTATGTAATAATTTTGCAATTTTTTAATTTTGAAAATTTTGACTTTTTGGAAAATCAATGACTAAAACTTTTTAAAACAAAATATTTAAATTTTAGATTTAGACCGGATTTCTTGCATTATAAATCCCCGACACAGGCTCTAGATCGTAATTTTGCAGTATTGTGGATTTTCGAAAGTTTTGACTCATTTAGGAAAAACAGTTAGTCTATAACCATGGAAAAGTCAAATTTGAAATTTTGGATTTAGACCGGATTTTTTACATTATAAATCCTGGATACAGTCTCTAGATAGTATTTTTCCAGTTTTTGATTTTTCGAAAATTTTAACATTTTTTTGGAAAAACGGTAACACCTTGTAACACTCAATTTTCAAATGTTGGATTCAAACCGGATTTTTTGCATTATAAATCCCGGACACAGTATCTAGATAGTAATTTTGCAGTTTTATCGAAAATTTTGACATTTTTTGGAAAAACAGTAACACCTTGGAAAAGTCAATTTTAAAATTTTGGATATAGACCAGATATTTTGCATTATAAATCCCGGACAGTCTCTAGATCGTAATTTTGTAGTTTTTGAATTTTCGAAAAAGTTGACACTTTCTGGAAAACCAGTAACACCTTGGAAAATTCAACTTTCAAATTTTGGATTTAGACCGGATTTTTGCATTATAAATCCCGGACACAGTCTCTAGATAGTAATTTTTTTGTTTTTGAATTATCGAAAATTTTGAAATTTTGGATTTGGATTTAGACCGGATTTTTTGCATTATAAATCCCGGAGACAGTCTCTAGATAGTAATTTTGCAGTTTTTGCATTTTCGGAATTTTTGACATTTTTTGAAAATCAGTAAGACTATAACCTTGGAAAACTCACTATTCAAATTTTGGACTTAGACCGGATTTTTTTGCATTATAAATCCCGGTCACAGTCTGTAGATAGTAATTTTGCAGTTTTTGAATTTTCGAAAAATTTTGACTTTTTAGGAAAAAGAGTAAGATTATAACGTTGGAAAACTCAATTTTGAAATGTTGGATTTAGAGCGGATTTTTTGCATTAGTCTTTAGATAGTAATTTAGAAGTTTTTGAATTTTCGAAAATTTTGACATTTTTTGGAAAATCAGTAAGGATACAACCTTGGAAAACAAAATATTCAAATTTTGGACTTATACCGTATTTTTTGCATTATAAATCCCGGACACAGTCTGTTGATAGTAATTTCGCAGTTTTTGAATTTTCGAAAATTTTGACATTTTCTGGAAGAACAGTAACACCTTGGAAAATTCAATTTGGAAATTTTGGATTTACACCGGATTTTTTGCATTATAAATCCCGGACACAGTCTCTCGATAGTAATTTTTGAGTTTTCGAATTATCGAAAATTTTGACATTTTTCGGAAAACCAGTAAGACTATACCCTTGGGAAAACTCAATTTTGAAATTTTGGATTTTAGACCCGAATTTGTTGCCATAAAAAATTCCGGAGGACAGTCTGTTAGATAGTAATTTTGAAGTTTGAATTTTGCATTTTTTGACTTTTTTTGGAAAATCAGTAAGGCTATAAACCTTGGAAAACTCAATATTCAAATTTTGGACTTAGACTGGATTTTTTGCATTATAATTCCCGGACACAGTCTCTAGATAGTAATTTTGCAGTTTTTGACTTTTTGAAAATGTTGATGTGTTTCGGAAAAACAGTAAGACTATAACCTTGGAAAACTCAATTTTGAAATTTTGGATTTAGACCGGATTTTTCGCATTATAAATCCCGGACACATTCTCAAGATAGTAATTTTGCAGTTCTTGAATTTTCGGAAATGTCGACATTTTTTGGAAAATCAGTAACTCAATATTTAAATTTTGGAATTATACCGGATTTTTTGCATTATAAATCCCGGACACAGTCTGTAGATAGTAATTTTTGTTCAGTTTTTGAATTAAATCGAAAAAATTCTGACACATTGCGGAAAAACAGTAAGGACGATCACAAGGAAAACTCAATTTTGAAATTTTGGATTTAGACCCTATTTTTTGCATTATAAATCCCGGACACAGTCTCTAGATAGTAATTATGCAGTTTTTGAATTTTCGAAAATTTTGACATTTTCTGGAAAAACAGTAACACCTTGGAAAATTCAATTTTGAAATTTTGGATTTAAACCGGATTTTTTGCATTTTAAATCCCGGACACAGTCTCTAGATGGCAATTTTTCAGTTTTTGAATTTTCAAAAATGTTGACATTTATTGGAAAGTCAGTAAGGCTATAACCTTGGAAAACTCAATTTTGAAATTTTGGATTTAGACAAGATTTTTGCATTATAAATCCCGGACACATTCTCTAGATAGTAATTTTGCAGTTCTTGAATTTTCGAAAATTTTGACATTTTTAGGAGAACTCAATATTCAAATTCCGGAATTAGACCGGATTTTTTGCATTATAAATCCCGGACACAGTGTGTAGATAGTAATTTTGCAGTTTTCGAATTTTCAAAAATTTTGACTTTTGCGGAAAAACAGTGAGGCTATACCTCGGAAAACTCAATTTTGAAATTTTGGATGTACACGAATTTTTTGCATTATAAATCACTGAGACAGTCTCTAGATAGTAATTTTGCAGTTTTTGAATTTTCGGAAATTTTGACTTTTTTGATAAACACAGTCTGTAAATAGTAATTTTGCAATTTTTGAATTTTCGAAAATTTTGACATTTTTTCGAAAAACAGTAAGATTATAACCTTTTAAAACTCAAATTTGAAATTTTGGATTTAGACCGGATTTTTTTTTGCATTATAAATACCGGACACAGTCTCTAGATAGTAATTTTGCAGTTTTTTAATTTTCGAAAATTTTGACATTTTCTGGAAAAAGAGTAACACATTGGAAAATTTAATTTTGAAATTTTGGATTTAGACCGGATATTTTTCATTACAAATCCCGGACACAGTCTGTTGATAGTAATTTTGCAGTTTTTGAATTTTCGAAAAATTTGACATTTTCTGGATAAACAGTAACAACTTGGAAAATTCAATTTTGATATTTTGGATTTAGACCGGATTTTTGCAGTATAAATTCCGGACACATTCTGTAGATAGGGATTTTGCAGTTTTTGTCTTTTTGAAATTTTTGATATTTTTCGGAAAAACTCAATTTTGAAATTTTGTATTTAGACCGGATTTTTTGCATTATAAATCCCGGACACATTCTCTAGATAGTAAGTGTGCAGTTCTTGAATTTTCGAAAATTTTGACATTTTTTGGAAACACAGAAAGGCTACAAGCTTGAAAACTCAATATTGAAAATTCCGAGTTAGACCGGATTTTTTGCATTATACATCCCGGACACAGTATGTACATAGTTATTTTGCTGTTTTTGAATTTTTGGAAATTTTGGCTTTTTTGAAAATAGTCTGTAGATAGTAATTTTTGCAATTTTTGAATTTTCGAAAATTTTGACATTTTTCGGAAAAACAGTAAGATTATAACCTTTTAAAACTCAAATTTGAAATTTTGGATTTAGACCGGATTTTTTGCATTATAAATCCCGGACACATTCTCTAGATAGTAATTTTGCAGTTTTTTTATTTTCGAAATATTAGACATTTTCTGGAAAAACAGTAACACATTGGAAAATTTAATTTTGAAATTTTGGATTGAGACCGGATATTTTGCATTATAAATCCCGTACAAAGTCTCTAGACAGTAATTTCTGAGGTTTTTGAATTTTCGAAAATTTTGACATTTTTTGGAAAAACACAAACACTATAGCCTTGGAAAACAAAAAATCCGCTCTAAATCCAAAATTTTAAAATTGTGTATTCCATGGTATGAATTTTCCAAGATGTTACTGTTTTTCCAGAAAATGTCAAAATTTTAGAAAATTCAAAAACTGCAAAATTACTATCTAGAGACTGTGTCCGGTATTTATAATGCAAAAAATCCGGTCTAAATACAAAATTTCAAATTTGAGTTTTAAAAGGTTATAATCTTTCTGTTTTTCGAAAAAATGTCAAAATTTTCGCTAATTCAAACACTGCACAATTACTATCTACAATCTGTGTCCGGGATTTATAATGCAAAAAATCCGGTATAATTCCAAAATTTAAATATTGAGTTACTGATTTTCCAAAAAAATGTCAACATTTCCGAAAATTCAAGAACTGCAAAATTACTATCTAGAGAATGTGTCCGGGATTTATAATGCGAAAAATCCGGTCTAAATCCAAAATTTCAAAATTGAGTTTTCCAAGGTTATACTCCTACTGTTTTTCCGAAAAATATCATTTTCAAAAAGTCAAAAACTGCAAAATTCCTATCTACAGAGTGTGTCCGGGATTTATAATGCAAAAAATGCGGTCTAAGTCCAAAATTTGAATATTGATTTTTCCAAAGTTATAGTCTTACTGACATTCCAATAAATGTCAACATTTTCAGAAATTCAAAAACTGAAAAATTGCCATCTAGAGACTGTGTCCGGGATTTATAATGCAAAAAATTCGGTCTAAATCCAAAATTTCAAAATTGAGTTTTCCAAGGTTATACTCTCACTGTTTTTCCTAAACATGTCAAAATTTTCGAAAATTCAAAAACTGCAAAATTACTATCTAGAGACAGTGTCCGGGATTTATAAGGCAAAAAATCCGGTCTAAATCCAAAATTTCAAAATTGAGTTTTCCAAGGTTACAATCTTACTGTTTTTCCGAAAAATGTGAATATTTTCGAAAATTGAAAAACTTCAATATTACTACCTAGAGAATGTGTCTGGCATTTAAAATGCAAAAAAAATCCGGTCTAAGTCCAAAATTTGAATATTGAGTTTTCCAAGGTTATAGCCTTTTTATTTTCCAAATGATGTCAAAATTTCCGAAAATTCAAAATCTGAAAAATTACTATCTAGAGATTGTGTCTAGGACTTATAATGGAAAATCCCGGACTAAATCCAAAATTTCAAAATTGAATTTTTAAAGGTGTTACTGTTTTTCCAGAAAATTTCAAAATTTTCGAATATTCAAAAACTGCAAAATTACTATCTAGAGACTGTGTCCGGGATTTATAATGCAAAAAATCCGGTCTAAATAAAAAATTTCAAAATTGAGTTTTCTTACTGTTTTGCCGAAAAATTTCAAAATTTTCAAAAATTAAAAAACTACAGACTGTGTCCGGGATTTATAATCCAAAAAATCCGGTCTAAATACAAAATTTTAAAGTTGAGTTTTCCAAGATATAGTCTTACCGTTTCTCCGAAAAATATCAAAATTTTCGAAAATTCAAAAACTGCAAAATTACTATCTAGAGACTGCAAAATATCCGGTCTAAATTCAAAATTTCAAAATTGTGTTTTCCAAGGTTACAATCTTACAGTTTTTCCTGAAAATGTCAACATATTCGAAAATTCAAAAACTGCAAAATTACTATCTAGAGACTCTGTCCGGGATTTTTAACGCAAAAAATCCGGTTTAAGTCCAAAATTGCATATTGATTTTTCCAAGGTTATAGACTTACTGATTTTCCAAAAAATGTAAAAATTTCCGAAAATACAAAAACTGCAAAATTACTATCTAGAGACTGTCTCCGCGATTTATAACGCAAAAAATCCGCTCTAAGTCCAAAATATGAATTTTGAGGTTTCCAAGGTTATGGCTTTACTGACTTTCCAAAAAAGTCAACATTTTCGAAAATTCAAAAACTGCAAAATTACCATCTAGAGACTGTGTCCGGGATTTATAATGCAAAAAATGCGGTCTATATCCAAAATTTCAAAATTGAATTTTCGAAGGTGTTACCGTACTGTTTTTCCAGAAAATATCAAAATTTTCGAAAATTCAAAAACCGCAGAATTACTATCTAGAGAGTGTGTCCGGAATTTATAATGCAAAATATCCGGTCTAAGTCCAAAATTTGAATATTGAGTTTTCCAAGGTTATAGCCTTATTGATTTTCCAAAAAATGTCAAAACTTCCGAAAATGCAAAAACTGCAAAATTACTATCTAGAGACTGTCTCCGGGATATATAATGCAAAAAATCCGGTCTAAATCCGAAATTTCATAATTGAGTTTTCCAAGGTATAGTCTTACTGTTTTTCCGAAAAATGTCAAATTTTTCGAAAATTCAAAAACTGAAAAATTACTATCTAGAGACTGTGTCCTTGATTTATAATGCAAATAATCCCATGTAAATCCAAAATTTCGAAATTAAATTTTACAAGGTGTTACTTACTGTTCTTCCAGAATGTCAAAATTTTCTAAAATTAAAAAAATTAAAAATTGCTATCAACAGACTGTGTCCGGTATTTATAATGCAAAAAATACGGTCTAAATCCAAAATTTGAATATTTAGTTTTCCAAAATTTGTCAAAATTTTCGAAAATTCAAAAACTGCAAAATTACTATCTACACACTGTGTCCGGGATTTATAATGCAAAAAATCCGGTCTAATTTCAAAATTTCAAAATTGGGTTTTCTAACTATATAATCTTACTCTTTTTCCTAATGGTGTCAAAATTTTTGAAAATTCAAAAACTGCAAAATTACTATCTAGAGACTGTGTCCGGGATTTGTAATGCAAAAAATCCGGTTTAAGTCCAACATTTGAATATTGAGTTTTCCAAGGTTGTAGCCTTACTGATTTTCTAAAAAATGTCAAAATGTCCGAAAATGCAAAAACTGCAAAATTACTATCTAGAGACTGTCTCCGGGATGTATAATGCAAAAAATCCCGCCTAAATCCAGAATTTCAAAATTGAGTTTTCTTACTGTTTTTCCGAAAAATGTCAAAATTTTCGATAATTCAAAAACTGAAAAATTACTATCTAGAGACTGTGTCCGGGATTTATAATGCAAAAAATCCGGTGTAAATCCAAAATTTCAAAATTCAATTTTCCAAGGTGTTACTGTTCTTCCAGAAAATGTCAAAATTTTCGAAAATTCAGAAACTGCAAAATTACTATCTAGAGACTGTGTCTGGGATTTATAATGCAAAATATCTGGTTTAAATCCAATATTTCAAAATTTAATTTTGCAAGGTGTTAGGCTACTGTTTTTCCAAAAAAGTCAAAATTTTCGAAAATTCAGAAACTACAAAATTACTATCTAGAGACTGTGTCCGGTATTTATAATGCAAAAATTCCGGTCTAAATCAAAAATTTCTAATTTGAGTTTTAAAAGGTTATAATCTTACTGTTTTTCCGAAAAAATTCAAAATTTTGATAATTCAAAAAATGTAAAATTACTATCTACAGACTGTGTTTTTCAAAAAAGTCAAAATTTCCGAAAATTCAAAATCTGTAAAATTACTATCTAGAGACTGTGTCTAGGATTTATAATGCAAAAAACCCGGACTAAATCCAAAATTTCAAAATTGAAATTTAAAGGTGTTACTATTTTTCCAGAAAATGTCAAAATTTTCGAAAATTCAAAAACAGCAAAATTATTATCATTAGACTCTGTCCGGGATTTATAATGCAAAAAATCCGGTCTAAATCCAAATTTTCAAAATTAAGTTTTCTTACTGTTTTGACGAAAAATTTCAAAATTTAAAAAAATTCAAAAACTACAGACTGTGTCCGGGATTTATAATGCAAAAAATCCGGTCTAAATACAAAATTTTAAAATTGAGCTTTCCAAGATATAGTCTTACTGTTGCTCATAAAATGTCAAAATTTTCGAAAATTCAAAAACTGCAAAATTACTATCTAGAGACTGTGTCGGGGATTTATAATGCAAAAAATCCGGGCTAATTCCAAAATTTGAATATTGAGTTTTCCAAGGTTATAGACTTACTGATTTTTCAAAAAATTTCAAAATTTCCGAAAATACAAAAACTGCAAAATTACTATCTAGAGACTGTCTGCGGGATTTGTAATGCAAAAAAATCCGGTCTAAGTCGAAAATTAGAATTTTGAGGTTTCCAAGGTTATGGCCTTACTGACTTTCCAAAAAATGTCAACAATTTTGAAAATTCAAAAACTGCAAAATTACCATCTAGAGACTGTGTCCGGGATTTATAATGCAAAAAATGCGGTCTATATCCAAAATTTCAAAATTGATGTTTCCAAGGTATAGTCTTACTGTTTTTCCGAAAAATGTCAAAATTTTCGATAATTCAAAAACTGAAAAATTACTATCTGGAGACTGTGTCCGGGATTTATAATGCAAAAAAATCCGGTGTAAATCCAAAATTTCAAAAATTGAATTTTCCAAGGTGTTACTGTTCTTCAAGAAAATGTCAAAATTTTCGAAAATTGAAAAACTGCAAAATTACTATCTAGAGACTGTAGATTGTATTATTGCAGTTTTTGAAATTTCGAAAAATTTGAAATTTTTTTGGAAAAACACAAAGATTATGTAATATATTTATTAAACACAATGTGTACATCAAATTAAATTTAGCTTTTTACCAGTCTTTAATTAAATTGTTTAGAGGCAGAGTCCTGTTTTTACACTTCGCTAGATGATATTTTGGACATGGATAGTTGCATAATTTACAGATGCAGTCCTCCTTGGGTTCATGGTACATGTTGTTCAGGCATATATTCCCATGAAATCCATGGGCTGCGAAACGTGTGTACAGGTGCCGAAGTTCGAAATTCGGTTGCTTCCAGGTTTCTGTTTTCATTGCGTCTGTTTCCATAATTTCTGTCGGTATCTGGGCGGCTTTCTTCTGTCTCTCCTCGATGACGATTCTGTATGCTTGCGTTTCCGGTAGTCTGAAACAGTGTCTGAATTCTTCGATGAAGAAGGATTCCTGGGCTATTGTATAGGCATAACTATTTCTTGTATATTTTGAAATTGACAGTGCTCTTTTGAGAAACCTTGATTTAACGTTCTCCAGTTTCTTAAGATTTTTCACTGTCAAGTAATTCCATATAAGCTGGATTCCGTATGTTGCGGCCGGCATTACTTTAAGGTTGAAGAGTTTCATTGCAGTTGAGAGGGATAGTCTTTGGAGTTTTGGGATATCGTACATGGCTTTCGTTGCAGCTGTTGCTCGATCCTGTATATGAAGTGAGAAAGCGGTTCCAGTTGTTTGTAAGGTGACCCCCAAGTATTTGTAGCTTGATACGAATTCTAGGGTTTCACTTCCGCATATGAGATGGTCCTTATTAGCCAGCCTTCCTCCTTTCCTGAATTTCATTGCCTTTTGTCTTGGCGTTGTTTATTTCCATCGAGTGTGAAAACTCGTTGAAAACACAAAGATTATAGCCTTGGAAAACTCAATTTTGAAATTTTGAATTTAGTCAGGATTTGTTGCATTACAAATCCAGGACACACCCTCTAGATAGTATTTTTGCAGTTTTTGAAATTTCAAAAATTTTGACATATTTTGGAAAAATACAGACTATAGCCTTGGAAAACTCAATTTTGAAATTTTGGATTTAGACCGGATTTCTTGCATTATTGATCCCTGACTAGCCCTCTAGATTGTATTTTTGCAGTTTTTGGAATTTCAAAAATTTTGACATTTTTTGGAAAACACAAAGAATATAGCCTTGGAAAACTCAATTCTGACATTTTTGATTGAGACCGGATTTTTTGCATTATAAAACCCGGACTACCCCTCTAGATTGTACTTTTGCAATTTTTGAAATTTCGAAAATTTTGACATTTTTTGGAAAAACACAAAGCCTTGGAAAACTCAATTTTCAAATTTTGAATTTAGACCCGTATTTTTTGCATTATAAATCCCGGACACACCCTCTAGACAGTATTTTTGCAGTTTTTGAAATTTCGAAAAATTTGAATTTTTTTTGAAAAAACACAGATTATATCCTTGGAAAACTCAAATTTGAAATTTTGGCTTTAGACCGGATTTTTTTAATTATAAATCCCGGACACAACTGCTAGATGGTATTTTTGCAGTTTTTGAAGTTTCGAAAATTTTGACATTTTTCGGAAAAACACAATGACTATAAGCCTCGGAAAACTCAATTTTAAAATTTTGAATTTAGACCGGTTTTTTTTGCATTATAGATCACGGACTACCCCTTTAGATAGTATTTTTGCAGTTTTTGAAATTTCGAAAATTTCGACATTTTTTGGAAAAACACAAAGACTATAGCCATGGAAAACTCAATTTTAAAATTTTGGATTTGGACCGGATTTTTTGCATTATTAATCCCGATCTAGCCCTCTAGATTGTATTTTTGCAGTTATTGAAATTTCGAAAATTTTGACTTTTTTTGGAAAAACAAACTATAGCCTTGGAAAACTCAATTTTGAAATTTTGGATTTAGACAGGATTTTTTGCATTATAAATCCCGGACACAATCTCTAGATAGTATTTTTGCAGTTTTTGATATTTGGAAAATTTTGACATTTTTTGGAAAACACAAAGACTGAGCCTTGGAAAACTCAATTTTGAAATTTTGGATTTAGACCGGATTTTTTGCATTATAATTCCTGGACACACCTGTAGATAGTATTTTAAGAGATTTTGAAATTTCGAAAATTTTTAAATTTTTTGGAAAAGCACAAACTATAGCCTCGGGAAACTCAATTTTTAAAATTTTCTATTTAGACCGGATTTTTTGCATTATAGATCCCGGAGTAGCACTCTGTTGTATTTTTGCAGTTGTTGAAGTTTCGAAAATTTTGACATTTTTTGGAAAAACACAAAGACTATAGCCTTTGAAAGCTCAATTTTGAAATTTTGGATTTAGACCGGAATTTTTGCAATATAAATCCCGGTCTACACCTCTAGATTGTGTTTTTGCAGTTTTTGAAATATCGAAAATTTTGACATTTTTTGGAAAAACGTCTGTAGCCTTGGAAAACCCAACTTTGAAATTTTGGACTTAGACCGGATTTTTTTGCATTATAAATACTTGACACACCCTCTATGTAGTATTTTAGCAGTTTTGAAATTTCAAAAATTTTAACATTTTTTGGAAAACACAAAGAATATAGCCTTGGAAAACTCAATTCTGACATTTTTGATTGAGACCGGATTTTTTGCATTATAAAACCCGGACTAACCCTCTAGATTGTATTTTTGCAATTTTTGAAATTTCGAAAATTTTGACATTTTTTGGAAAAACACAAAGCCTTGGAAAACTTAATTTTCAAATTTTGAATTTAGACCCGTATTTTTTGCATTATAAATCCCGGACACACCTCTAGACAGTATTTTTGCAGTTTTTTAAATTTCGAAAAAATTTATTTTTTTTGAAAAAACACAGATTATAACCTTGGAATACTCAATTTTGAAATTTTGAATTTAGACCCGGATTTTTTGCATTATAGATCCCGGACTAGCCCTCTAGATTGTTTTTTGCAGTTTTTGATATTTTGAAAATTTTTACATTTTTTAGAAAAACACACTATAGCCTTGGAAAACTCAATTTTGAAATTTTGGATTTAGACCGGATATTTTGCATTGTAAATCCCGGACTAGCCCAGTAGATTGTATTTTTGCAGTTTTTTAAATTTCGAAAATTTTGACATTTTTTGGAAAAACACATAGCCCTGGAAAACTAAATTTTAAAATTTTGAGTTTAGACCGGTTTTTTTGCATTATAAAACCCGAACTAGCTCTGTAGATTGTATTTTTGCAGTTTTTGAAATTTAGAAAATTTTGACATTTTTTTGGAGAAACACAAAGATTATAGCCTTGGAAAACTCAATTTTGAAATTTTGAATTTAGACCGGATTTTTTGCATTATAAATCCCGGATACGCCCTCTAGATAGTATTTTTGCAGTTTTTGAAATTTCGAAAATTTTAACATTTTTTGGAGAAACACAAAAACTATAGGCTTGGAAAACTGAATTTTGAAATTTTGGATTTAGACCGGATTTTTTGCATTATAGATCATAGACTAGCCCTCTAAATAGTATTTTTGCAGTTTTTGAAATTTCGAAACTTTTGACATTTTCTGGAAAAACACAAAGGAAAACTGAATTTTGAAATTTTGGATTAAGACCGGATTTTTTGCATTATAAAACCCGGACTAGCCCTCTAGATTGTATTATTGCAGTTTTTGGAATTTCGAAAATTTTGACATTTTTTCGAAAAACACAAAGAATATAGCTTTGGAAAACTCAATTCTGACAGTTTTGATTCAGACCGGATTTTTTGCATTATAAAACCCGGACTACCCCTCAAGATTGTATTTTGCAATTTTTGAAATTTCGAAAATTTTGACATTTTTTGGGAAAAGAAAAAGCCTTGGAAAACTCAATTTTGAAATTTTGAATTTAGACCCGATTTTTTGCATTATAAATCCCGGACACAACCTCTAGACAGTATTTTTGCAGTTTTTGAAATTTCGAAAAATTTGAAATTTTTTGAAAAAACTCAAAGAATATAGCGTTGGTTAACTCAATTTTGAAATTTTGAATTTAGTCCGGATTTTTTGCATTATAAATCACGGACACACCCTCTAGATAATATTTTTGCAGTTTTTGAAATTTCGAAAATTTTGACATTTTTTGGAGAAACGCAAAGACTATAGCCTTGGAAAACTCAATTTTGAAATTTTGGATTTAGACCGGATTTTTTGCATTATAAATCACGCACTAGCGCTCTAGATCGTATTTTTGCAGTTTTTGAACTTTGGAAAATTTTTACTTTTTTTGGAAAAACACAGACTATAGGCTTGGAAAACTCAATTTTGAAATTTTGGATTTAGACCGGATTTTTTGCATAATACATCTCGGACTAGCCCTCTAGATAGTATTTTTGCAGTTTTTGAAATTTCGAAAATTGTGACATTTTTTGGAAAAACACAAAGACTATAGCCTTGGAAAACTCAATTTTGAAATTTTGGATTTAGACCGGATTTTTTGCATATAAAACCCGGACTAGCCCTGTAGATTGTATTTTTGCAGTTTTTGAAATTTCGAAAAATTTGAAATTTGTCTGGAAAAACAATTTTGAAATTTTGAATTTAGTCCGGATTTTTTGCATTATAAATCCCGGACACACACTCTAGATAGTATTTTTGCAGTTTGTGAAATTTGGAAAATTTTGACATTTTTTGGAAAAACACAAAGACTATAGCCTTGGAAAACTCAATTTTAAAATTTCGGATTTAGACCGGGATTTTTTGCATTATTAATCCCGGTCTAGCCCTCTAGATTGTATTTTTGCAGTTTTTGAAATTTCGAAAATTTTTACATTTTTTGGAAAAAAGACTATAACCTTGGAAAACTCAATTTCGAAATGTTGGATTTAGACCGGATTTTTGCATTATAAATCCCGGACTAGCCCTCTAGATTGTATTTTCGCAGTTTTTGAAATTTGAAAATTTTGACATATTTTGGAAAAACACAAAGCCTTGGAAAACTCAATTTTGAAATTTTGAATTTAGACCGGATTTTTTGTATTATAAATCCCGGACACACCCTCTAGACAGTATTTTTGCAGTTTTTGAAATTTCGAAAATTTTGAATTTTTTGGAAAAACAGACTATATCCTTGGAAATATCAATTTTGAAATTTTGGATTTAGACCGGATTTTTTGAATTATAAATCCCGGACACACCTCCTAGATGGTATTTTTGCAGTTTTTGAAATTTCGAAAATTTTGACATTTTTTGGAAAAACACAGACTATAAGCCTTGGAAAACTCAATTTTGAAATTTTGAATTTAGACCGGTTTTTTTGCATTATAGATCACGGACTAGCCCTCTAGATAGTATTTTTGCAGTTTTTGAAATTTCGAAAATTTTGACATTTTTTGGAAAGAGACAAAGATTATAGCCTTGGAAAACTCAATTTTAAAATTTTGGATTTGGATCGGATTTTTTGCATTATTAATCCCGATCTAGCCCTCTAGATTGTATTGTTGCAGTTTTTGAAATTTCGAAAATTTTGAACTTTTTTGGAAAAACAGACTATATCCTTGGAAATATCAATTTTGAAATTTTGGATTTAGACCGGATTTTTTGTATTATAAATCCCGGACACACCTTCTAATTGGTAATTTTGCAGTTTTTGAAACTTCGAAAATTTTGACATTTTTCTGAAAAATACACAGACTATAGCCTGGGAAAACTCAATTTTGAAATTTTGAGTTTAGACCGGATTTTTTGCATTATAAAACCCGGAGTAGCTCTGTAGATTTTATTTTTGCAGTTTTTGAAATTTCGAAAAATTTGATTTTTTTTTTGGAAAAACAAAGATTTTAGCCTTGGAAAACTCAATTTTGAAATTTTGAATTTATTCCGGATTTTTAGCATTATAAATCCCGGACACACCTTCTAGATAGTTTTTGCAGTTCTGGAAATTTCGAAAATTTTGACATTTTTTGGAGCCTTGGAAAACTCAATTTTGAAATTTTGGTTTAGACCGGATTTTTTGCATTATAGATCACGGACTAGCCCTCTAGATAGCATTTTTTGCAGTTTTTGAAATTTCGAAATTTTGACATTTTTTGGAAAAACCCAAAGACTATATCCACTATTGCCTTGGAAAACTGAATTTTGAAATTTTGGATTTAAACCGGATTTTTTGAATTATAAATCCCGGACACACCTGCTAGATGGTATTTTTGCAGTTTTTGAAATTTCGAAAATTTTGACATGTTTTTGGGAAAACACAAAGACTATAAGCCTCGGAAAACTCAATTTTGAAATTTTGAATTTAGACCTTTTTTTTTGCATTATAGATCACGGACTAGCCCTCTAGATAGTATTTTTGTAGTTTTTGAAATTTCGAAAATATTGACATTTTTTGGAAAACAAAGACTATAGCTTTGGAAAATTCAATTTTAAAATTTTGGATTTGGACCGGATTTTTTGCATTATTAATCCGGATCTAGCCCTCTAGATTTTATTTATGAAGTTCTTTAAATTTCGAAAATTATATGATTTTTTGGAAAAACAGACTATAGCCTTGGAAAACTCAATTTTGAAATTTTGCATTGAGACCGGATTTTTTGCATTATAAATCCCGGTCTAGTCCTCCAGATTGTATTTTTGCAGTTTTTGAAATTTCGAAAATTTTAACATATTTTGGAAAAACACAGACTATAGCCTTTGAAAACTCAATTTTGAAATTTTGGATTTAGACCGGATTTTTTCATTACAAATCCCGGACACACCTTCTAGATGGTATTCTTGCAGTTTTTGAAATTTCGAAAATTTTGACATTTTTTGGAAAAACACGGACTATAGCCTTGCGAAACTCAATTTTGAAATTTTGGATTTAGACCGGATATTTGCATTATAAATCCCGGATACACCCTCTAGACAGTATTTTTGCAGTTTTTGAAATTTGGAAAATTTTGACATTTCTTGGAAAAACACAAACTCAATTTTAAAATTTCGGATTTAGACCGGGATTATAAATCCCGGTGTAGCCCTCTAGATGATATTTTCGCAGATTTTTGAAATTTCGAAAATTTTGACATTTTTTGGAAAAATACAGACTATAGCCTTGGAAAACTCAAATTCGAAATTTTGAATTTAGACCGGATTTTTTCCATTATAAATCCCGGACTAGCCCTCTAGATTGAATTTTCGCAGTTTTTGAAATTTCGAAAATTTTGACATGTTTTGGAAAAACACAAAGCTTTGGAAAACTCAATTTTGAAATGTTGAATTTAGATAGGATTTTTTGCATTATAAATCCCGGACACACCTTCTAGATCGTATTTTTGCAGATTTTGAAATTACGAAAATTTTGACATTTTTTGGAAAAACACAGACTATGGCCTCGGAAAACTCAATTTTGAAATTTCGGATGTAGACCAGATTTCTTGCATTATTAATCCCGGTGTAGCCCTGTAGATTCTATTTTTGCAGTTTTTGAAATTTCGAAAATTTTGACAATTTTTGGAAAAATAAAGACTATAGCCTTGGAAAACTCAAATTTGAAATTTTGGATTTAGACCGGATTTTTTGCATTATAAATCCTGGACTAGCCCTCTTGATTGTATTTTCGCAGTTTTTGAAATTTCGAAAACTTTGACATTTTTTGGAAAAACACAAGCCTTGGAAAAC
>JASPKZ010008362.1:3517500-3534893 GCA_030220185.1 Diploptera punctata | reverse complement strand
ATTATTATTTATTATTATTATTATTATTATTATTATTATTATTATTATTATCTTATTATTATTGTAATGCTTATTATTATTTTATTATTATTGTATTTAATTTTATTAGTTACATATCATTATTTCATGAGGATTATTTACATTATTATTATGATTATTATTTTACGATTCATAAATTGAATAATCATACATTTTGGTAAAAAAAACTTTGCAAGGTAGGTAGGCCACCCGCCGTTGTGGTCCCGGGGTAGCGATGCTGCCTCATACGCAACGCGCACGGGTTCAAACTTCGTTCGGGACATGTTTCCTCGGTGTTTTTTTCGGGATTTTCTTCGCCTGTAAGATAAATTTTAGGAAACTTTAAGACCCAAAATGGGCCTCGAAATTCATCTGACCATCTTTATCAATATTATCATATTTGCCATGTTTAGTATAAATGTGTGTGTGTGTGTGCGCGTGCGTGCGTGCGTGCGTGTGTGCAAGTGTGTATGTGTATGTGGTTGGTTTGTTTCGTGTCAATGCTGTGTTGTCTCAGAGGAGGCTCTGACATTGAGCTGATCACTCATTCGGGGAAGCCTTCCATGTCCCTGTATGGTGAAAAAAGCACAGTATGTGTGATCTATAGTTTAAAATCCCTCTTGCGACAGGTCGTGCCACGGATGGAATGTCATCATCCTCCTAAGGCGCGACAACTTCAAAGGTCAAAGTTTTGGCCTTCTAAATAATCCTCCTCCATGCCAATCTGTCTCTTGCCATATTCAAGTTAGTCACTTTCATTTGCTTTAGATCGTTCATTGTATCATCTTACTATCTTATTTTCGGTCTTCCAACTGCTCTGCCTCCTATAGGTTTCCATTTATTGAGTTTCTAACCAATCTCTGATCATCCATTCTTATTAAATGTCCCAGCCAACCAATTCTAAGTGATCTTATGTGGTTTACTATATTCTCATTTTCGATTAATTTGTTTAGTTCATTATTTGTTTTGATTCTCCAACAGTTATTTCTTCTAATTAGTCCAAATATTCGTCTTAGAATTTTCCTCTCAAAAATTGATAATTTCTGTTTTATTATTTCATTTATGTCTCAAGTTTCACTAGTATATGTAACTACTGGTCTAATGAGTGTTTTACTTACTTACTCACTGGCACTATCGAACCCGTAGGTTCATGGCCGCGCGGACATAAGCTCTCCATACATCCCTATCCTGAGCTAATGCTTTCCAATCATTCCCTGTATAATCTACTTCCCTCAAATCATAGTTAATGTTGTTCTCCCATCTCATTCTTGGTCTACCAAGTGGGCGTTTTCCTTTTGGCTTTCCTACAAGAAGTTTCCATGCACGTCTTTCATTCCCCATACGCGCAACATGTCCTGCCAATCGCAGTCTATGAGACTTAACTGTTCTTATTATATCTTGCTTCCAATAAAGACCATGTAGTTCATTGTTATGTAGTCTTCTCCATTCACCTGTCTGTCCATCTCTCTTTGGTCCAAAAATTTTCCTAAGAACTTTATTCTCAAATACTCGTAATCTCCTTTCCTCCCTTAAAGTAAGAGTCCATGTTTCGCACCCATATAATATAACTGGTAGAATAATAGTTTTATATATTTTCAGCTTAACGTTTTTTGAAAGGTGTATAAAGTCCTAACATTCCATGTTCCTAGGAACATGTCCCTGTGTTTGAGCCTTTGGCATGGGTTCCCTGAAGTAGTCCCCGCCCGGAGAACCGAATGGGGGACTATTTGACCTCCGGAAAATTTTACCCCAGATGAACAGTTTTGTATAACCTTATTTGGCATCTAAAAATAACCTATAAAGACAGAGGTGAAACTAAGTGAATTGATATATATATTATTTATTAGACTTACCTGTTTACAGATTGTGGCGGAAATGCTGGTTTATTTTGTTGCGGAATGCTGTATATCTTGCCCGTACGCTACAACAGCGCGGACTGTCGCATGCCAGAGCACTGAACACTACAAAGCACAAATACAAACTGAATTATAAACTGTACGAGTAAGATACCTTAGCGAAGCAAAGAATGTGTAGGTCTTGCGATGTAATACTGTTTGCTATGATTATCATCACAAAAATTCTCTAATATGTAGTATATCTCTTTATTTCTCCTCTCTATAGTATCTCTACATTTGTAGGTATTTTGTGTGCCATATGGCACTCGAGTCTTAAGCAGCCCTAAATAAGCATTAATATTGTCAATATTTACAATATTCACTTTATATTGATGGAAATATCGATCTTCTAGGAGCGCATTGTAGCGTTCTATCAATACTAACGGATATCGATAGAAAATACTGATATGCAATTTTTTAACTTTTTGTCTGGGGTTTATACACTCAATACTAAAATCTTCAGAATTAACTATTCTAAATAATCACTTAAATTTGAACATTATCCCATTTTTTTACATACTTCTTTCAAATGAATGTTTTTTTTTTAGAGTTCATACTAAGGAAATAATTTGCTACATATCTTTAAGCAACCAGCAATAGTCAGGTATCATATTCACCTTTCACTTGTAACGTCTTTCCATCTCCTTTATGTCCTGGTAAAATCTTTCACCATGCTCTTCGCTGACACAGTCGTGATTTTCTAGGAACAATTCCAAATGAGAGTGTAATAAATGTACTTTATTGCAGTCCAGCTTTCGAAATTTCTCATTCATATCTTCTATAATATTTTTTGTAATTTGGATGCTTGTAATTTCCTATAAACTTTCTAATGATATTCCTAAAATCAATCCATGCCTGTTTTTCAGTATCTGTTATCGTTTCTTCGAATAAGGTATTAGAAATCTACTTCCTAATTTGTAGCCCGTAAATATCCCGCCTTTAACTTTAAGCATGTGATATTCCAGGTAAAATCATGCATACAGTATCTCAATTTGGTATTTATACATGGGCATTTTTATTAATGAAAATCCAATTTTCAGGAAGTTTTTAAAAGCAAAGAAAAAATATTTATTGTGGTTTGAAAGAAACACTAAGTCATATCTAAATATGTAGTTCAAAAGATAATTATAAAATAAACATAATTTTATCAAAATAAATAATCTTTATTACACCTAAATACAAGCCAATTTGCTGCTCATACACTAAAGAAAACACTGCAGTGTATTTGCTTGTCTAACTTGCTTAAACATTAATGCAACATGAATACTCTAAGTTGTGCATTTGTTTACATCTGCGTTCTGTGCTGGTTGTGTACACTGGCAGTCAGTCGCCACCAAAATGGGTAAATGTAAAGAACTCAGTTCTGATCTCAAGGACACAATTGTAAATCTTGCACTTAAGGGATATTCTTTGACAAAAAATAGGGCGGCTGATAGGCAAATGTCATGCAACAGTACAATATATACTAAATAAATTCAAGTATAAAGGTTCAGTAGAGAATGTTCCGAGAAAACCTAAACAAAAGAAATAAAGTGAAAAGGAGGAGGGAACCATTGTGAGACTAGTGAAATTCAACCCCAGAATTAGTGCTCCAAAATTGCGGTCTACGCTAGAAGTTTCTAGTGGTAAAAAGGTATGTACTGAGACAGTTCGGAAGGTGTTACACAGAAATGGCTATCATGGAAGAATGACTAGAAAAAGGCCGTATGTAAGTAAGAAGAACCGTGTTGTAAGACTACAGTTTTCAAAAGAACATGTAAATAAGGGGCAGGCATTTTAGAATAATGTTCTCTGGTCTGATGAGACTAAATTCAACCTGTTCGGTTCAGATGGCGTTCATAGAGTCTGGAGAAAAGTCAATGCGGATAATGATGTGACCAATACAACACCTACAGTAAAACATGGGGGTGGGTCTATAATGTTGTGGGGGTGTATGTCGGCAAAAAGGATTGGCAATATACAGTTAATTGACAATGTTATGGACAAATTTGTGTATAACGACAGTCTTCGTAAGAATGTTAAACAAACTGCAGCAAAATTGGATATGCTCCCTACGTACAAGTTCCAACAAGATAACGACCCCAAACATACGGCGCACTTAAATAAGACTTGGTTGATATGGAACGTGCCAAAGCAATTGAAAACCCTTTTTCAATCTGCTGACTTAAACCCTATAGAACATTTATGGGCGTTTTTGAAACCTAGGGTGCACAGCAGAAATCCTTCTTCCAAAGAAGAATTGAAGAAGGTGGTTACTGAAGAATGGTGCAAAATCAGTCCTCAGATATGTGATAGGCTTGTTAGATCCATGCAGTGTAGATGTCAAGCTGTTATTAAAGCTAAAGGTTACCCTACAAAGTATTAAGGGCAGTTCATTTTTTTTCTCATTATTTTATTTTTCCCCCATTCTGTCTGTATGAATAGAAAAGTGACTATAAAATGTACAACTTTTAAAGTTGTTTTAATATATTATAGTTAAATGTTTATAGAATTTGTTGATTTGTATATATTTTGTAAAGAAGTGTACCTGGAAATGTTTAGTTAATGGCAAAATATAATTGCAATATTCTGAGAATTAAAATTGTGCTATTTCAATTATAAAATCTAAGTGTATGAATAACAAATTGACATACTGTATGTATTTGTAGCAGTTGGAATCTTTGTATAAAGCCTTCACAAATTGCTTCATTAGGCCTAATTTTACGTGCAAAGGTGGTAATTGAACTTTTTCGGGTCCACAAGACTTTCATGAATAACATGTTTCATTCCCATCTTTCTGCTTCCAATTCTTCTTGCCCAGTGACCATATGGTGTCATTATTGTTAAATATATCAATTTCGTCCACCGCTGTGGTCTCGAGGTAGCGTGCTGCCTTGTCACGCAGCGGGCCCGGGTTCGATCCCCGGTCGGGGCAGTTTTCCTGGGTGAGGTTTTTCCTCGCCTGTAAGACAAATGTCAGGTAAACTTTAAGACCCAAACGGTCCCCGAAATCATATGGCCATCATCTTCATCATCATCATTATCATCATCACCATCATCCTTCACCGGTGTGGAAAGCAACGGGAAGCTACCACACCTACACAATTCCCTAGTAAAGCTGCAAGCATAGCATAAAAATGCTATGATTGCAGTGAAGGACCTGCCTTCGGGCAAAATTACTATGGATATCAATTTCATCAATGAAATTCTTAATATTTCTTAGTCCCATCATACAATATTTATGCACAGAACTACATTAAAACTTTAGATATAATTGTCCATTGTAAGAAATGGTACGTGCTAGGAAAAACAGATTGGAAAATGCTATGATTGCAGTGAAAGACCTACCCTTGGGCAGAATTGCTATGGATGGCTGGATATATATATATGTTGAAATTACTTTGAATTGATTGCATTTATAACTGATATATTTATTGCCCTTATGTAACAGTTCAGATAATAGTCACAATTCGTCACTAGGTGAAAAAGGACAAACAAATTCTCTCAGATATGTCACTTTTCACTCTTAGGTTTCATCTTTCTTTTTTTTTATCCCCCTCTCTCTCTCTCTCTCTCTCTCTCTCTCTCTCTCTCTCTCTCTCTCTCTCTATCTCTGTTTTTTTATTATTCTTACAATGTAACAGCCAACCATTGCATGCCGTTACCCACCTTGAAATTTCTCCCAGAGAAGCGTTGTCATGTACCTAGGTCCTGTCCAAAAAATATATATGACATTTTAAAGTGCAAGGTACTGAAATCGAAGCCATAATCGAGCAATGGCAGCCCACTGTACGGAGCAGATCTACATTCCTGCATGAATTAAGCACAGAATCGAACGAAGCGGGACGCGGCACGGACGACGGGTAGTGAGAGTTTTCCAGTCTGCCAATACAGGAGTATAAATGAGAGAATTGGCGCTTGATCTTAACGTCTTGCAGTTAAAAACGGCAAATATTTTTTTTGGACACGCCTTTGTACATCACAACGCTTCTCTGGAAGAGATTTCAAGGTAGATTTTGGCCTGTAATAGTGGCAGTTGCCATATTAGTTCAACCTCTGTATTTTAGGTATTTATTTACGTGTCCCATGCCATAATCTGTCTGGAGAGGATGATTATACTTTGATTCACATGCATGCTTTTGACCACACGAGGATATGGAGGGCCTCAGCGAACGAGGGATCAGCTCAACACGGGGACACTTCAGAGACAACACGAACATTTAAGACAAGTCACACCATAAATTGAAAATGCGCCACATTAATTATACAATGCATTCATAGCTTGCCCAGACCGTTCCGCGGCGGCCTTGGACTGAGTGAGTATTGTCGCGTCGTCCGTCAGAGGTACATGACCGGCAATCATTGGTACGGAGTACTACCTACTGTGTTAAAATTATTATTATTATTATTATTATTATTATTATTATTATTATTATTATTATTATTATTATTATTATTATTATTATTAGTATTATGTCAAGTCATCACTTTCAACATCTGTTGTGATGCAGCTAAACCTAATGTAAGTTGGTACATCTGGGCCCCTGCCTCCACCCCTTGGGATACCTCGGTCAAAGACCATACTCCCAAGTCCCAGTGATTTGTCCTCCCTATCTTGTTCGCGTCCACGTTGAAGGTTCTCGGCTTAAAACCAACACCTCAGGGAGAAGGTGTTGGAGTCGCAACTTCAGGGAAATTGCTGAGCTACATAGTCGAGTGTGTGTGTGTGTGTGTGTGTGTGTGTGTGTGTGTGTGTGTGTGTGTGTGTGTGTGTGTGTCACGGGGTTAAATTCGATAGGGGTTGATGGAATTTTAGGATGAAAAAATCCAAAGGATAAGTCCTACGGGAGGAATTTTAAGTCGTGGTTACCTAGTGTGAAGTTTTTTGGGCACGTAAAAAACCCGAAGCCTAAATTAGTGTATCTGAGCAAAATTTAATCTGCTTTCACATCCAAGTAATACTTCAATACCACGTGTCTCATTGAGGTGATGTGTTGACCACATGTCGCTCTCTGACATCTATAAGGGAATTAAGAATAATTAAAATTAACTTGGTCAAAAAACTCCAGCCAGAGAAGCATTCGTGTCTCCACGAGGGACATAATAATAATAATTAATAATAATAATAATAATAATTAATAATAATAATAATAATTAATAATAATAATAATAATAATAATAATAATAATAATAATAATAATAATAATAGTAGTAGCTTTATTTTACCTGGCAGAGTTAAGGCCTTAAGACATTGTCTACCACTCAACCAGGTTAAAAAAATACAAAAATTATTCTTACTTCTAATTACAATAAAAATAAATATTAGATGGTATATATTTGTTAATTCCGTTACAAAAAATTGCATTGATTAATAACAAATTGTCCTCCGCTATGGTCTCGAGGTAGCGTGCTGCCTTCTCACGCAGCGGGCCCGAGTTCGATTCCAGGTCAGGACAGGCTCCTGGGTGAGTTTTTTTCGGGGTTTTTCCTCACCTGTAAAACAAATGTCAGGAAACTTAGGGCCCAATGGTCCCCGAAAATCATCCGGACATCATAATCATCCTTACCATTATCATCATCATTATCATCATCCTTCACTGGTGTGGAAAGCAACGGGAAGCTACCACACCTATAATTCCCTAGTAAAGCTGCAAAGCATAGCATGAAAATGCTATGATTGCACTGAAAGACCTGCCCTCGGGCAGAATTACTAGATAGATAGATCGATATAATCAAGTTATTTATCTTTATATGACTTCTGCATTATATCTAATAGGAACTAAGCCCTGAGTAAGTATTATTGCAGATACGAGAAGATAGAAGCCAGAATTACCGAAGATGTAAAAATGTAGGTGGATACCGTCAATTACCAGAGAAGAGAAGAAGATGATAAAAGAAATTCTTGATCACGGGTGATGTATGGAAACGTGAAGAAGAGCCTCGGTAACAAGCAACTTCACGGACGGTGAAGAGAGTACAGTCAGCTCAAAACATTAGTCTAGCATATATCTGCTCTACTTTGCACCCTACATTTTAAATATTACAATATATTTTAACCCTGAATGGATAAATATATTGAATAAAATACTGCATGGGGGCACGCCGTAGCGTAGTGGTTAAGGCACTGAGCTACAAGCCGGAGGGTCGAGGGTTCAAGTCCCGTTGGGGTCAGGATTTTTAAACTGACCCAAACCCTCTGGCGGCAATACGGCCCTGGGGTCGACTCAGCCTCTAACGGAAATGAGTACCAGACGCTTGTTCTGGGGTAAAGGCGGCCGTCACGCAGGGCTGACAACCCGGCTGACATCAAGTGCCGATTGTCTAGAAAAAGTGGGAGCCTTAACCTCCTACTACCCCCAGGGCCTCCTGAGGCCTGTTGTGGGATCACTTTACCTTTTACTAGGAAAGAGAGTTGCATGTTCATTAACGTCAGTTATTAAAACTAAATAAATCACTGGCACCAGCGAACCCGAAGTTCATGCCCAAGCTCTTCATACATCCGTTTCCTGAGCCAATGTTTACCTAACATTTCCTGTATAATTCACTTCCATCAAATAGGCCTAATGGTTACTTATTCTCCCACTTCATTCTAGGCCTACCTACTGGACGCTTACCTTCTGGTTTTCCTACAAGAAATAATAATAATAATAATAATAATAATAATAATAATAATAATAATAATAATAATAATAGCTTTATATTACCTGGCAGAGTTAAGGCCTTAAGGCCTTGTCTACCACTTAACCAGGTTAAAGAAAATACAAAAATTATTCTTACATCTGAATTACAATAAACATAAATGTACATGGTACGTCTACAATATAATTATTATTTACAAAATATCTGATGCAATGAATGAACATAGTGACGCCAGCGGACGAAGCAGCACGATACCTCGAGACCACAGCGGTGGACATGAAGAATGTGTTTCACTAAATTGTTTGAAAACATTCATAATCATTTGTTTCTCTCCACTTTCAAAGGTCATCCTTTCCAATGTTATATAATTCTACAGAAGCGCCATTTTGAAACAACTGAAATGTTATCATATTCTGCATTTCTCCTACGTAAGAATAGACCTATAAATAAAGCTTATTTAACCTATTATTTTTTTTATTATTTTTAAGAATCTCCTATAGGCATATAACGTATGTATATATGTATATATGGACATATGCTAGATAATATATTTTTTTTCTTTATATCGAGCGTTAGAGAGGGAACTACATTTTCTTGCAAGGTTAAAGGTATAATTGTTATTCGACCAATGAAAATGCAGTCATACATCTGCTTTGTTTACATTACAACTGGAACTTAGCTGGGAAGAGATAAAGTTGCACCGAGGAGCTGCCTTGAAGTCCCATTTAGAGAGTAGGATATGGCAAGGAGTGTACTGCAGTGCGAGCATGAATGTTTCATAGCTCCATCTTTATTTCACACGGTCCAGCGCATCAAAACATTCGGTTAACAGGCTATTCCCCTGGGAACATATTACCTGCAGCCAATAAAAACTATTACTACCATCCCAGACATTTAATTTGGAGAATTTATAGCTTCGCAGCCGGTAACGATGTTTCTAATTTTATTATCACCACTTTTATCATATGGCTCGAGTCAGATTCCTCAACTTAAACATTTTCATTTTAATTTAACTACTAGTCTGTCCTGGTGGTTTTATGTTCACTATGTAGGCCTTTGGTTCCGAGGTTCGCGGGTTCGAACCTGGCCTGGGTCGATAGGACTTACAAAGACTGTAAAAGTCCTGATCGAAATTTTATTCCAGGAGAAATTTTGGTCTCTCATGTGGACTCGAATTAACCCATGTCCCGTACATCTGCGAAAAAGCATAATGATTCGGCTACGGCGCAAGACTGGTGCACATTCTATCGAATTAAAATAGTACATCAGCACTCAAGTCCGATATTGACAATTTATGACTAAAATTTCCTATCCCGTCGATTACTGAACTCGGAGCTGCTAGTCTGGAGGTAGGCATGATAATCTGCACTACCGCGACGGACTCTCTTGATAATATTTTCAAATTAAAATCTCAATTTTGTTTCAGTTTATCTTTTATCTTATCAATATTTTATCTTACAAAATAAAAAATCAAGAAATTATAAATGTTAAATATATTTGTAATAAACGAAAAAAATAGATCAGTATAGACATAAATAATTATGTCATATAAACCAACAGAACGACGAGATCCTGGACGACCAAGACTGAGATGAAATGAGACCGGAGCAAGCCTTTCAACATAAGCCATGAAATGTAGACCTATATATGTATATTTGGATGGTCCTTATTTAGAGGGATGGAATTAATATTTATATGATTTCAACGCACACCTCTGCTTTTTTCCCCTCATGGACCAATTTGATAGTGTAAAAATGTATTTTTTTAACTGAGATTATTACATTTTTTTAAAATTTATGTTGGAAACAAGCAACAATACCAGAAACCTGGACAACAGCAATAGTACAATCTATTTTTTTAAGAAAGGAGAACGTAACGACTGCAACAACTACAAAGGAATACGCATTTTAACTGCAGGCTATAAAATATACTCAAGAATCTTAACATTTAGGTTAAAACAAATAGCAGAGGTAATGTTAACAGAAGAACAAAGTGGATTCAGACCAGGGCGTTCATGTATGGATAATATATTTACGATAAAAAAATTTATAAACAAAAGAAGAGAATATAACAAGGAAACACACATAGCTTTTATTGGTTTTGTCAAGGCATTTGATAAAGTAGACAGAGGAAAACTTTGGACAATCTTAAAAGAAAAAGGAATTCCGAGACACTTAATAGCAGCTATAAAGAGTTTGTACTGGAACACAAATGTTGTTATAAAAACTAGAAATGAAGTAAGTAAAAATAAAATTCATACTAATCAAGGAGTTAAACAAGGATGCAGTATCTCTCCAGTTTTGTTTAACCTATACATCAATGATATAATAAAAAAATGGAACGAAGAAACAAATAAAGGAATACAATTAGATAAAACACACTACTTGAAAACATTATTATACGCTGATGACCAGGTAATAATAGCAAATACGGAAGACGAAATTCAAAGGAATATTTCTAAACTACATAATATATGTGAACAGTATAATCTCAAAATATCCATAGAAAAAACTAAGGTAATGACATTCCAAAGGAAAAATCAAATAAGATCCAAAATATTAATAGGAAACAAAATCATAGAACAGGTGAAACATCTTAATTATCTAGGATGTGACATTTAATTTAATTATGATAATGATATAACTAATAAAATAGCAAAATTCCAGGGAATATGTGGTACGATAAAATGATCACTAAATAACAAAACAACAAGAGAGGCCCAATTGAAAATTTATAAAACGTTGGCAGTAACGGTACTGCTCTATGGATCAGAATCCTGGATACATAAAAAAAAACAAGATCTAAGTAGGATAACGGCGGCAGAAATGAAATTTTTGAGATCTGTTAAAGGGTGCACTAAGGAAGACGGAATCAAGAACACAGAAATAAGACAGGAACTTGAAATATTTGCAATAACTGATAAAGTAGATACATATAGAAAAAAATGGAAGCAACACAGAGACAGAATGAATGAAGATAGATATCCAAAACAAATAACAAAATACAAACCTAAAGGCACCCGAGATGTGGGCAGACCTAGAAAGAAATGGGCTGAAGTCGGAACGGGTCAACAGACCTAATCCATGAATGCAGATGATGATGAAAAAATGTAATTACAAAAAATTAACATTAACCCGTGCCGCGCTGGACCTAAATTTATAAATATTAAAAAAAAAAACTTACAGCTAAAGTATTTTTATTTATATTTCTACTGTCTTAAACAGGATAAATACCGGTAAATCAAATGTCAACATCACTAATCATCATTAACATTACATAACAATATGATGCGCCTGTTCTAGTTCAATGCGGCACAGTTTCCTCACCTTACATTTCAACAAAATGGACTATAAAATACTTCTTACAACCAAAGAGAAAACAATAAGTGTAGAAACTCTAGCAGAATGAAATACGAAAAGTAAAAAATAAAACCAATAAAAATTACTCCAAGCGCGACAGGCCTAGAAGGCCCTTGGCTGACCAGTCGGCTTCCTCACCTCACATCCACATGTGTTTACTCACAGAGGTAAACGATCATCCAGCCAGTGTAGGGGTGACATGTGGTCAGCACGTCGGGCCCCCCAGCCGTTATAGCTGTCTTCTCAACCTGGAGTCGCTACCGAAATGCCTCACGATGCTGGGTGGATACCGGTCCCATACTGGCTGAAATTCCATGAGAAATTTTCTTCCCCCATGGGGACTCGAACCAGCGCAAGTCCCGTAGTTCTGCGCCAAGGCTTCTTGCCTTAACCACTCGGCTGCGGCGCGGGACTACCTTAATATATATATATATATATATATATATAATTTTAATTGTGGATTTCATTAAAAAATTTAATTTGTATGGTCGTGTAAAAAGAAAAATACAAGGCAGATTCCCAAGAAGAATACAGCAATGGGTGCCATTTGGAAGAAGAATAGAAGAAGAAGAAGAAGAAGAAACGGCGGCCAAAAATAAGATGGACTGATGGTATTTTGAGCAGTATGAGAGAAAAAGGACTGGACGGTGGAGATTGGAATGACAGAGAAATATGGAGGAGAATGACAGTAGATTAATTGGGTGCAGGAAGATGATGTGAAACCTACTAAATAAATTATGTATGTACATATAGGTCTATATAAATTGTCACATAACTGACAATGAATAAGTCCTAGGTTAAATTTTGGAAATACGCCATCAATAGAAGTAATTTACTTGAAGGGAAATAAAAATGATTGTAAGAGTTTGTAATCGCGTAACAAAAGAATTCAAGCGAGACAAAATCTTTTACATTTCACAGACATAAAAAAATGAAATTCTATACACTGGCTAGACTTAAGTAAAGCCTCTTCAGTAGAAGAAAATAATTATTTTGTAGAAATAACATCTCCAACTTCTCATGAAATCACAGTTTAAGGACTGTCCGTGCCCCTTAAAATGTAATCTCACATCAACTCGCATTCAAAAAACGTATACAGTCATTTCCAACATCGAAATAAAAAAGTGAGTCAGCCATATTTTATTTCCTCATCAGTCATTATGTAATATCAGTATAAAAATGTTAACACATAAGCCTACACGTAGTCTCATGCGATTTAATTGGTCATCATCATCCTCTTTCACGGATTAGGTCTTTGCCTGTTCTGATCTCATATCTGTTCAGCCCATCGCTTTCTTGGTCTTCCTACCGATCTTCGTCCTCCAGGATTATACATCAGTGCCATCTTTGGTATCCTATCCTCTGTCGTTCTTTGCAGATGCTCCTTTCAATTGTTCCAATTTAAATTGGTATAATGTTTAACTCATTATAACCCAAATAAATGTTACAGTTAAATTTCTTGTAAAATAAAATAATGTTAAAATGTATGCTTTTTTGTCTGAAGGCCTTTCAGAAAATCTATTCCATCTTCAGCACGGATAACACTACATTAGGACCAGCACCGAGAACATCAAGTAATGTAGCAAAGAAAGACCTGCTGAAGATGGAATAGAGATTCTGAAAGACCTTAAGACAAAAAAAAATACATATTTTATAAGTTGAGGACGACGGCTCTGACCTAAGAAGGTGCATTTTAACTTCATTTTATTTTATGACTCTCCACCTCAACTGTTTTAAACAATGAATTTTATTAGTATTGATATAAAGTTCTTGTGTTCAGACCTGATTATAAATTTCGAAATTCTGAAAGATTTCTTGTTTTTCTTCTTCCTTTATTGCTTTATCATTGTTCCTCATTCCGTGCCGCAGCCATGCAGTTTAAGACATCATGCCTTGATGCAGAACTACCAGATTTACGCTGGGACCGGCGTCAACTTATCGTGAGAAATGTGGGTAGCTAAAATAAATAGCGGCTCCAGTTAAGAAAATCAGCTGTAAGGGCTAGGGACCCGACATATTGATCATATGCCACTCTTACACTGACTGGATGATAATGAAGTGCAGGAGAATCCTTAACCTAAACTTAATCTAAATTTCTGCCATGGGCAACCATAAGAATAATTCCTTTAAAGAACAAATCCTGTGGTCTGACCGGGAATCGAAAACGGGATCTCATGAACTGTTGTCAGAAGCTCATGAGGCTGGTAATATATATATATATATATGCGCCTGTAGATCATCGGTTGTTTAATGTCTTTGACATCTTTCGATTCCTAATAGCGAATTTTGTCGGTCCATTCAATCTCCTGGTTGTAGATGTTTCTCCTTCATGTATAAATATATTTTCTGACTCCAGGAGGTTTTAGGTTTTCCTCTGTCTTTCCTCAGCATTCCATACCAAAACACATTCTGGTAGCCGATCCTCTTTCATTCGCTGGACATGTTCATCAACATTTGTTTTGATTTTTTGGTCACCCAGAAGTATACATTTTAATTCTTCCCGGCTTTGGAATAATTTCCCATATTATTTGTCATATAATCTTAGCTGCTGATTTTTAACACACACACACACACACACACACACACACACATATATATATATATATATATACAATATAGGATTTAAATGTAATCACGTCAAAAATTAAGTACAGGTGTTTCAAATTACTACCAAGAATGAGGTGGGAGAATATCATTAGCCATGATTTGAGGGAAGTAGATTATATAGGGAATGATTGGAAAACTTTAACTCAGGATAGAAATGTATGGAGAGATTTTGTCCGCGCGGCCATGAACCTACGGGTTCGATAGTGTCAGTTTAACTGTGGAACATTATATCAGGCATATGTCCACCTCCACTGTCTCGACAGGCAGTTACTCGGTCTATGAAGTTCGTGATGACCCTTTTACCAGGGATTATTATATTACTTATATCACCTGTTACATGTCGATGACCATCCTGTTGATGCGTTGCTGCGTTGAAGTTGCTTTAAGTTGAAGAACTGTTTGTTGTTTGTTCACATAGACTTTGGGTCTGTCACACATTACGCGAGACTCCATGAAAAATTCCCTCAGTCTGTAATCTCAATTCATGACGGCTTGGAATGGCCTCCCAGATCCTATGATCTTACTCCATATACTTTTTTTTATGGGGTTATGTGAAGTCCAAAGTCTACGTGAACAAACCACAAACAGTTCTCCAAATTAAGGAATAAATTCAACGTGTCATCAACGACATCAACAGATATGCCTGTGTAAGGGTCATCACGAACTTCGTAGACCGAGTAACTATCTGCCGAGACAGTGGAGGTGAACATATTCCTGATATAATTTTCCGCACTTAAATGGGAGTGTATGTAGATGAACATTTAAAAAAAATCGATACATGTTTTAATTAATTATTACATATTTAAAAATTGCGTAATATATTAAAGACCCTTTACGAGGCGGTTAGAAACAGAGTTAAGGTTTTGCAGTATTGAGAGAAACATATTTAAAGTTGAAGCTGATAAAAAATCATAGGTAATCGAAAATTATAACAATAATTATTTAATCAATTGAGTTGGGTTTTACTTGATGAAAATCCATATTTATTAATTAAATAAAAATAAAACGTAGTTTTATTTGATTTTCATATTTATTATATAATTCAGTGACAGCTGTTTCGGTACACTGTACCTTCTTCAGACATGTTAACAAATTATGAATTGTGTTCCAACTGATCTAAGCAACAATACAAACAATATTTATTTAAATTTTAAATTTAACAAAGGGGATTCATTCAATCAAGTTGAGAATTTAACAGTTTTTTACTACTTTTAAAACTTATTAATTTCTACACCCTCCAAAAGATCTAACTTTTACCCTTATCACAAAATGTAAAATTTCAAAATTTGGATCGAGAACAAATGATTAAATTGGAATAGGTGGTTAGCATAGTTTGAATTTTCTAAATTTCTGTTATATGCTCTCATGTGTTCCTTTATCCGAGATATAAAAGGTCTACCAGTTTGTCCTATATAGACATTGTCACATGTGCCACACTTCAATTTATATACACCTGATAATTTTTCTTTTTTTGTTTTGGTTTTATTGTTTTTTATTATTATATACAAAATATAATAAAAAACAATAAAACCAAAAAAAAATTATCAGGTGTATATAAATTGAAGTGTGGCACATGTGACAATGTCTATATAGGACAAACTGGTAGACCTTTTATATCTCGGATAAAGGAACACATGAGAGCATATAACAGAAATTTAGAAAATTCAAACTATTGCTAACCACCTATTCCAATTTAATCATTGTTTCGATCCAAATTTTGAAATTTTACATATTTGTGATAAGGGTAAGAAGTTAGATCTTTTGGAGGCTGTAGAAATTAATAAGTTTAAAAGTAGTAAAAAACTGTTAAATTCTCAACTTGATTTGAATGAATCCCCTTTGTTAAATTTAAAAATTTAAATAAATATTGTTGTATTGTTGCTTAGATCAGTTGGAACACAATTCATAATTTGTTAACATGTCTGAAGAAGGTACAGTGTACCGAAACAGCTGTCACTGAATTATATAATAAATATGAAAATCAAATAAAACTACGTTTTATTTTTATTTAATTAATAATAATTATTTATCTACTTCCAACGCATACACTTATATCCCTTTGCCACTAAATAAAATTATACATCAATAATGCAATTATGCACCAAACTTTTTTTTTAGAAAAAATCCCACCCTTTTCTTGCATCCACCTCGTATGTTAATCATAGAGGTAGACGATTACCCGAGCTGTAGGCCTATAAGTGATATGTCCTCAGTCGTCTTTATTAACTTAGAGCTGATATTTATTTTAACTATCCAAAATTTCTATGATTCTGGGGGAACACCGATCCATAACAGCCCGAAATTGCTCAATAATTTGTTTTCCTCCATGAGAACTGACAAGAGAAACCAGAAGTTCATGGCCGCCCTGACATAATCTCTATAAATTCTTATCCTGAGTTACTAAATTTTTCCAATCAATCCTTGTATAAATCACCTCCGGGTTGTCAACCCCTGCGTGACGGCCGCCTTTACCCCCAGAAGAAGCGTATGGTATTCATTTCCGTGTGAGGCTAAGTCGACTTCAGGATCATAGGGCCGCACGAATATTTCGGCCAATTTAAAAATTCTGACTCAACCGGGACATAAGATCCTCCATAAATCTCTATCCTTCACAGTATCTTGTTTCATTTATTTTTTGTTCGTGCTATTTTCTCAAACCGTCCATCATAGATCTTCCCCCTCCCTCATATGTTCTCTGCCGTCCACTCCAACATCGTCTTTGGTTTTCTGTCTGTCGTCATCCTTCCAATCACTTTCTTCAACCACATTGATACATTTTTTCTCCTTATTTTCTAATTGTATAATTCTTATATTATCCAATCTGGATTTCCTTGCAGCCCTCCTTCAAAGTCCATTCCAACAACTAAAAATCTGTGAACGTGTTCATTGTTTAAAA